>PVKN010019004.1:0-16586 GCA_004027915.1 Capromys pilorides | reverse complement strand
ACTCTCGGCTCCCAAGCCTGGAAAGCGCTCAGGCCTGACTTCACTCACGTGTTCCCCTCCACCCCGCACATCCCAGCTCCTGCACCACTTTCTTAAGGAACCTTTCTCAGGCTCCACGTTAAGTCAGCTTTCTCCACTTCTCCTCCACAAACTTGACTCATTTCTTTTGAGTGACGTATCCCAGGTTATAGGTCTGAGTTCATTAGGGTGACTCAGAACACCACTGTGCTTCCTCTAATCTGAGAGCACCCAGGTCTTGTCTGCCTGGACTTACCATGATATCTCCAGGACCTGGCATGTCTGGGCTCTAGGACAAGCACTCAGGAGTATCTGGGGACCCTGAAGAAATTGGAGACTGTGGCTACTGATCTCACCAGTGCATGGGGAGTAGATGATGCTACTGGGGTTCTGGGGTGCTGTGAACCCCTTCTAGAGATTCTGTCTAGGTTCTTGTTATCCTGAGAGAAGAATTGGTTAAGACAAATGAAAAAGGTAGCAAGGTTCTACCTTTACTAAAGGTAGGAAAAGAAACAGGCTCTGCAGAGCGAGTGCTGACAAGAGAGGTACACTCTGCAAGGGGAGAGCAGCTCAGCAGCCGGGAGCTTCATGGCAGCCATCTGTCGTTTCCTCTTCTCCTCAGGCTGACATCAGACCTAGGCCATCCAGTTAGAAACCTGCTTGAGTTTTCACAGGGAGAATTGAAGCTAGCACTCTCTGGTTGGTCCCTGGTACAGGACTTTTGGATCCCATGATTGACAGGCCAGGCCCCCTTTCCCTGCCCAGCTCCTTGGCCTGTCCTAACTTCCTGCCTCTCTGGGGGCTCAGGTGACAAGCCCACAGATGTACTGAGGGTAGTTCTTATTTGCCAACTGCCATCAGTTACTGCAGAAAAGGGAGGGTCTGGGAAAGGTGGGGGACAGCGCTTCACCAACACAGGGACATGAGCAGAAGGACAGACCCTGGAGTCAGCTCAGTGCCAGTACAGCACCTAACAGACACCTCAGAGTCACCAGAGGTAGGGAAGCCACAACTCTGGCCCAGGAAACCAGGAGCAATCCAGGTTTGGCAACAAACACCTAAGATCAAAGCCCAGCTCTGCTTCTTTCCTTCAGGATAGGTGACCACTCTGGGCCTCGCTGCACTAAATTAGGAATGAAAATGACTATGAATCTCAGCACACATGCGAGAGCCCCAAGTGAAGGAGCTGCTGGGCCAGGGGTGCCCCCATACACACACAGCTGCTGCTCCCAGAGGACAGCTCCGTATACCACGAGCTGCTCCTCATGGACCCTTCACAACCTGCTACTGCGCAGCTGACTACAATTCCCATTTTACAGATGAGGCAGGGGAGACTCAGAAATGTTCAGAAAGGGGCCAGCAGGGGTCGGCTCTGGATTTCGTTGATGCTCTTGCTCCACAGCCACCTGAGGACACCCGCCAGCCAACCCCACCTCCCAGGCCCAAGGTCAGGCCTGGCTTCCTCCTTCCTCCTGTCTGACCTCCTGACCAAATGGCAAAACAGAGCCCTAGGGCTTCCACTGGCTCCTGCCATTTCCCTTCCTCCTGGCCGAGAGGTAGCAAGGTCGCTTTGCTGAAAAACAAAGGCTTCCCTTTTGGATGACTGCGACTCTAGCCAGTGAGTCTAATCACCATGGCACCCTCCTGGGGTCACCGGGAGAAAAGACCAAGATACTGTGCTGAGAGCACACTGTGAGTGGCCACACTGCCCTGAAGAAAGGAAGGGCCTGCAGGAACGACCAGGGCTTGAGGAGCGTGGGCCATGCACTCCCAAAGCATGAGGCGGGTGGCTGGCACACAGCTGGCTGCCCCATCCCCGGGCAACTTGCTTTTGCAAAAATCACCTCATTCTCAAATCCAAGAGGCTGCCTTTTGCCCTGGGCCATGCAAACTGCACCTGTCCTATTGGCTTTCTTGGCAGGAGACTGGGTTTTTAACTTAAAAAAAAAAAAAAAACGGTAAGAAGATTATGCCCAAAAATGGCCACGGTTTGTTTCTCTTTCTCCCCCACCCCTCTTTCTTTTCTCGGGTTGCCTGTAACTTTAAACGGTGGTGATGGCGTCATTCGCCAGATCTGAGCACAGCCTCCCCCACACCACAACACCCCACCGGCTCCCTGCTGAGCTGTGCTTTCTAACCCCTTGGCTGGGGCCACCACCCTGACTCTGAAACCCAAGCTGTCCCTGGAGGTCAGGTGGCCATTCGGCATCTGAGGGCTGCAGAGCCTTGGGCGTGGCCCCTGGCCTGGCCAGGACTCTGAGAGCTGTTAACTGTAAGCTCAGCCACAGCTAGTAGCGGCTGGGGTGGGGGACCTTCCCTTCTCCACCCCATGTCTTTCCCAATTCTCCCTGCCCAACTCTGTGGGCCTAACTCTCCCTCCCCTGCCTCTGGACCCTGTTAGCAGGATAAATCAGGCGCCATGCTTACGGTGGGGTTTCTGCCCGCTGCATTCCCCAGGCTAACCCGGAAGCTTTATGCTAAGGAGAGTTAAATGTTTCTTTCCCTATCTATTCACATATTGAATCTCTAACCCTTACAGTGATGATCCTGGGACAGGTGGCTTTTGGGGTATAATGAGGTTAGGTGAGGCCATGAGGGTCCAGCCTTCAGGATGAGATTAGGACCTTAGAAGAGCTATAGCTTTGGAAAAGCATCATAAGAAACCCTGTCAGTCATTTGCACTAGAGTATGAAGAACTCTAGTGCTACCTCTTAGTAGATAGAAGAGAATTTGTTTTTTATCCAGGGTCTCACCGCACAGTTCAGACTCATAGTGATCTTCCTGTCTCAGCCTCCCTGGTGCTAAGATTACAGGCATGCATCACCACGCTGGGTTCTGGGGCCAGCATGACAGGCAGTACTGGGAATCAAACTCGGGACCTTGTGTTTGCCCATCAGGCGCTTACGCCACAGAGCTATTACCCCAGCCCAGAAGAGAATTACTGTAAGATGATGAAGAAAGAGAAGACAAGACTTTTTGTGACCAAGCACTACAGAGGGTGCAAAGTCGGTAGGGACAGAGGACAGGCACGCGCTGGAGATGGGCTGTCCCTTTGTCTTCAGTGTCAAAGTCTCACAGCCTCTGTCTGGGTGGTGGGGCTGAGATTGAAATCCAGTATGAGGGCCGGCCAGATAGCTAATTAGATTGAAGTGCCTGCTTAGGCAGACGCAAGGACCAGGGTTTCATCACCAACATGCCACAACAGCCCTGCCCACTGGGGCTCCCTCAGACAGTGATTGAGAGTGGGTGTGGTAGAATGCACCTGTAATCCCAGCTCTTGGGAGGCTGAGAATAGGAAGAATCTCTACAAGTCTGATTAGTGTAGTGGGCCCCTGTACTAAATACAATAACAACAGCAACGAGAACAGCAACAACAAAAACCCTATTAAAAAAGACAAATCCAGTCTGGCTCAAAAGCACATGAAAGTAAACCCTGCCCTGCACAAAAAAGACAGTGCCATTTAAATTTTGTTCCTTTTAGATCAGTAAAGGAGCAAACTTCTGCAAAGAGTTGACCATCTCTAGCATTCCACTAAAGAAGCTTCGTGAGAGCCGCCAGGCCTGGCCAGCTGGCCTCTTTGACTCACTCCTGGAACATTCCACGCTCTCTCTTCTGCAGGGGCCACACAAGGAGTGCACAGTCATTAGCAAGGGAATCACAGCCTTCCAAGCCACCAAGCACAGCCCGGACAGCACAGCAGACTGACAGGCTGTGCCCGAGGCATCCAAGTCACAGGTGACCCATGGCAGACCTGGGCCAGTGCACTGTGGAGGGAGAAAGCTATACCTAATTCCATCCTGGAGTGGGGATAGGGACAGGCTCAGAGAAATGACATCTACACACAGGTTTGACAAAGGAGGGGAGAAGGCCAGATGACAAGGCAGGGAAGTGAGACAAGGCCCAGAGGCCCTAGAAAGCCCAACAGTGAAGACAAAAGAGAGGAGGAAGAGGCTAGAATCAGAGCCCAAGAAGCAGGCAGAGCAGCTCCCCTAACATGGTGCTGGTAGACCCTGAGGCAGAGCTCTGTTTACAGTGAGGTCAATGTAGAATGGACTGGGGAGGGGCCAGAGGGCTTTTAAACCAGGGAAGGCTAGGAAGAGACTTACACAAGAGCAGGTCATGGCAGGACACTTCCAGTTCTTACAGGGAACAAAGGGCCCATCTCCCCCTTTGATGGACCCCCAAATTTGGAATAAGGAAGCGTGAACCTGATTACCTTGTCATAGACCAAATGTTTGTGTTCCCTTCATACTCACATACTGAAGCCCTAAACTCCAAGGTGATGTCACTGTCTGGGGGCGGGGGTCCTTGAGAGTTCACATAACGAAGCCAGATGAACCCCGGAGTATACAGCCTTCATGGTGGGATTAGTACCCTTAGAAGAAGAGAGAGACAGGGGCTCCACCTCCCCACCACTGGAGGGCATGCTAAAGGTAAGCTTCGGCCAGTCAGGAGGGGCAAGCACTAGGACCCAACTCAGGTTGGACGGCCCAGCCTTGGAAAAGGGAAATGTTCAAGCCTGTTGTTTCAGACAGTCCACCTGTGGATTTGTCCTGACACCCCAAGATGACAAAGACAAACTCAAGTTCAACTCAATGGTTTGCCTTGCCTGTGTGTTCATTGAACTGTCTGTATTCACTTCTTGAAACAAGACTGACTGGGCCATGGAAATACTCCCAAAAGAGAAATTATCCTGGGAGACACAGAAGTCAAAATAGTGTCTTTATAGCTATAAACCAGAAAATCTCATTTCTGTTAGCTTTTATTTCCCTGGGCCCTGTTGGATTGGGATAAACAGAGACACATGGGAACATCGTCACAGAAACCAGGGGCATGCTAGAGCTTCCGCCCTTCATTTCGGATGCAAGGGGGCCTGGGGTGTCTCTTGCGCACGAGACAGTACTGCCACTTGACTCTGAGACATTCACCCGCCTTCCTCTGACGATCCTCTGGTGTTTCCTGTCAGCCCTCAGTGACCGCCATCATTCCTCAAGGCCATTCATCCTGCCAACTTTCTCAGGCTCACACTCCCACTGCCAATGCCGGCCGGTTCAAGCCAGCCTTTCTTGCAGACTGCAAGTTGTCTGGCGTTAGAAACGCTGTGACGCGGCCTCGGAGCTGAGCAAAAGCACTGTCTCCAAACTTTGGAAATCTTCATTCCCCAAAACTTATTTAGAAGCCTTTCAAAATGCCAGGTGTGGGGAACATGAGGATGAAGGAGGAAAGTTCTGGCCTTCACAGACAGTCGAGACTTGGGAGAAAGAGACAGGCTTGTGCGCTGGGGTCTCCCTTCTGGTGAGAGTTTTAGAACTAACTCCCAGCTAAGGGCACAAGTAGAATGACACCAAAGCAAAGGCAGGGGACAGTCTACCTCACCCATCACTGACGGTAGATCTCCCCCTTTGGGGCTGTGGACAGTAGTCCTGCAGTCACACAGGTCTTGACAGAACTACAACAGGAATAACAGTAACCAGAAAGGGCAAGTGCCACAGAGCCCTTGGTGTAGTCTAGAGCAGCTCCATCCAACAGACTTCCCCAGGATGGTGGAGACGGGTGGAGTACAGAAGGGTCATAGGAGGTGCCGGCCCTTGAATACGACTGGTGCCGTGGATGGATGTGAGTTTTTAATTTTTAGTTCACCTTGTGAATTTAAATAGCCACATGTGACTAGTGGCTGCCATATTAGACACAGTACAGGATACTGTACCAGGGACTCGGTGAGTGATAGATGAACTCCAATAATGGAAAGTGAAATAAGCCTGATCCCCAGCTCTGCCTTATGCGGAGGAACTGAGGGCCACAGAGGTTAAATAATTCATCCGAGTCACATAGCAAGCATGAAGCCAAGACGTACATCCCAGCAGTCCGGTGGCAGGAAGAAGAAACGGCCCCTGGGTGTACATTCATCAATCCACACTAGGCACTCTGGGTGCCTAGCTAGAGTTAAGCCCACCCCAGGTATCAGGGATGTAGAGATGAATGACACAGGTGGCCCTGGACTCGGGGAGCAGACAACCTGTCAACAACAAACAAAAGGAGAAAGGAAGGAAGCCTCAGCAAGGGCGAGCTGCCACACACCATCAGCTTAGAGTGAGGAGACGCTGGTGCTGGGCCATGGTAGGGATGTTGCAGGTATTGAAGGAGAGCAGGGCTTCTCCAGCTTGCATGCCTTTCACCTCTCTTGAGCCCTGACCATGCCCCCAGCTCTCCTCTCGGGCGCCCCGTTTCATCTATGCTAAGGAATGACCGAAAGGATGAGAGGTGGGCGGCACAGACAGGAGAATCGGGTCAGGTGATCCCTCTGTCACGAAGTTGACTCAGAAACCTGAGCCCTTTCCCAACCCAGCCTTAACCAAAATGGACACCAGTTGGCCACTGGGAGTCTGGCTTCCAGAACTTCCACAGGAGCAGCTCCCATGACCTGGTGTTTGCAGCAGGCCTACAGCAGTCATGGAGCTAAGAGAGTGTGAACCACCACTGACCTCTGAGCTCCGCCACATCCTGGCCCAGGGGCCTCAGGAAAGCTTTCCTGGCCTTTCTGAGACTCAGCATCCTCATACACAAATAAGATAATGTGTGCCTCTCAGGACATCATGAGAATTCAACGTGAAGCCTCCAGTGCTTGGTAGATGTTTAACACATTGTTAATGGCTGCTGTCAATCAAAATTGAAGAGCCCTAACCTAGAAGACGACAACCAGAGTGGTACAATATATAACTGCACATCAGGAAGCCTAGGGGCTCCTTGGGGGTTGACCAGTTGCTGGTTTGAAATTAAAGGGTTCCCATTCCTGTTCTGGGCCTCCATTTCTCCATCTGTAAAATGGAGTGTAGAGCTGGACAGGGGGATCATACAGCCTATGGCTGACATTGCGGTATGGGGCACTGGCTTCTCTTCCCAGATGCCTGGGGGCTCACCAGACGTTGGACATCACTTGAGTTATCCAAGGGTGGTGGCTGCTGCTATTACTTAACCCTCCCAGATCCCAAAGCCGAGGCCCTCCATCTGCACCCATGGTGGCATCTGCAGGCCTGAGGACCTCTGGGAGCCCCAGCCCTGGCTGGCAGTGACTCTGCCCTGCAGGCTCCCTGACAGCGCCCTCCGCCACCATTGCCACCTTTGCCTGCTACTGAGAAAACACATCTCTCAGGTCCCCTTTTCACTTCCTACCCTGCTGCATGTGTCATGTTCCAATGGGGCCTGCAAGGGCACCCTGGGGTGGCCAGGCCTCCCAGTGCTTTCTGGAAAGTTCTTCTTGTGATTCCTGGAGCCCCTGTTTCTCTTAGTTCTCAGTTTCAGGCGGTGACGGCGATTCCACTGACCTCACCCCTCTCTGCGCCAACAGGAAGGGCCGATGAAGTCCCTGTTTCAGCCCCTCTGCAGGACAGCAGGTGTGGGAAGCCCACTGAGAGGACACCAGAATTTATCAGCACCCATACTTGCCAGGCATGGTCCAAGTTACCCTATGGCCATCATCACTTTGCAGGTGAGAGCCCACGAGCTGAGCGTACTGCCCCACATCACCCCGCTATCTTGCAGCACTGTTGAGCCCAGCAGCAGCTGCACAGTCATCTGATCAGCCTTGCTTCCTCTGAGGCTCCCAGCAGGCCAGAGTGCACCATAGCCTCCACATATGGCCCGTCTGGCCTGGCCCCAGCCCAGTCCACCAGCATTGTGTTTCTCTCCTCCTGTGGCACCCCATGTGCCTAGAGGCCTTTGCAAGTCCTGATTCCTCCACTGGGTGCCCTTCCTTCCTTCTGTTCTCCACCTCCTGGCACCAAGCAAGCCGAGGGCAGCACCCTGCTGGCACTTCTGTGGGTCGGTCATCATGCGCAGGGGACTCCTCTCCCAGGCCTGCATCAGCGTGGTTCATGTTTTGTTGCTGCATGACTCACAGAGAACGGGTATTACTCGTTGTGTGTTTGTCCCCCTGGGATTAGACCCTACCTGAGGGTAGTGCTGGGGCAGACTCGCCTGGCCACCAGTACAAGCTGCTCCTAGTGACCTGCACCAAGCCGCTGCCCCATCCTGAGCTGGGTCACAGTCACACAAGCTGGCACTGCAGTGAGGAAGCCTGGTGTCACCTTACATCAGTCTGCAAGGACGTCAAGCAAGGGATTTTAGGGGAGATGAGGTTAAAGCAGCCCCTCCCCTCTAGACCAGGGCTGGTGATCTGGCTTCTGTACAGCTTTGGAAGTGCCCTCCATGAGGCTGGCAGTGACCTTGAGGCAAAGCAGTGGGTGAGGCCTCTTAACTGGCGTAGGGTTACCTCTGACACTTAGACGCTCCTCCCTTGACTGTTGGCTTTTCTTCCTGCTTCTCCAGCTGTCCCTCCTCGATTTCCCTTGTGATCTCATCTCTCCTTGCTACCTCTGTCTATCTACTAATCATCCGTATGCATCCATCCATCTATCCTTCTGTCCATCTATCCATCCATCCTTCTGTCCATCCATCCATCCTTCTGTCCATCCATCCATCCATCTGTCCATCCATCCTTCTGTCCATCCACTCATCCATCCACCATTCATCCATTCATCCTTTTGTCCATCCATCCATCCACCATACATCCTTCTGTCCATCCATCCATCCTTCTGTCCATCCATCCATCCACCATACATCCTTCTGTCCATCCATCCATCCTTCTGTCCATCCATCCATCCATCTGTCTATCCATTCACCCATCCATCCACCATACCTCCATCTACCACCCACCCAACCTTCCATCTATTCTTGTAATTAAGGAGATTTTCATCAAGAAACTATTTCCTAAAGAGTGGGAGGACTGAGGAAACTCAAGTGGCCTGCGTAGCCTAAGCAACATGGACTCATGCTCCCATAATTCAGTAAGCTGGAAGCCCAAGATGGAGGCACTACCATTATCGGTTTGATATCCTCTAAGTCTGTGATGCACAAGGGACAGGTAGAGATGTCCAGGAGGGAGACAGCTGGCTGCAAGTGTGTGCAAGCAAGGGCAGAAGAGAATCTCGGCCAGAGAGAGCAATGTCTGCCAGCATCCCAGGAGGAGGATGCAGACCAAGGAAGAGAAAAAGGCTCAGATCAGTGGACTAGCAGTGGCAGCAGATGCGAAGGAGAATCCTAGCAGGGCGTTTGTTCCCTAGTTGGCAGTGTCACTCTGCAAAAGGAACAGCTTCTGGAGGAAGCCTCTCTTCTAGCTTCAGGAAGCCTCTGGGATTGGATGACCACTTGGTCTTTGAGGTCCAGGGCTGGTAATGGCTCCTTGGTACACACCGGCGGGGGCAGCGCTGCACACTCCTGTGGGTTTCCTCAGTTCCCCCACTCTTTAGGAAATAGTCTCTTGATGAAAACCTCCTTAATTACAAGAATAGATGAAAGGATGGATGGATGGATGGATGGATGGACAGAATGATGGATGGATGCATAGGGATGATTAGTAGATAGACAGAGGTAGCAAGGAGAGATGAAGTCACAAGGGAAATTGAGGAGGGACAGCTGGAGAAGCAAGAAGAAAAGCCAACAATCAAGGGAGGAGTGTCTAAGTGTCGGAGGTGACCCCATGCCAGTTAAGAGGCCTCACCCACTGCTTTGCCTCAAGGTCACTGCCAGCCTCATGGAGGGCACTTCCAAAGCTGTACAGAAGCCAGATCACCAGCACTGGTCTAGGGGAGAGGGGCTGCTTTAACCTCATCTCCCCTAAAATCCCTTTCTTGCACGTCATCTGCCCCACGAACTTTCCCTGGGCTTCTTCTCCCCTGTGTTCCCCGAGCATGCAATGAGCTGTCTTCCTAGAAGTGGCACAAGGGCTCCCAGGACAGACAGCCATGACAGAATATATGTGGTGTCACAGAAAGCACAAGGGGCTTAGAGCCACACCCAACCCCTTGGAGCTTTTGGGAAGGAGGAAGGAGAGCTACTGATAGCCTTGGCCAGGAGCAGGCCCTAGGATCCCTCCTAATCTCGTTGCTGCCCAGTAGCGTTGTCTGTCCAGCTGCTATCCAGCCACCATTTCCTGGCTAGCCAGTGTCCACTAAAGATAGCCCACTGTGTCACCACTGTCCCCATCCCTGTCAGCTTCCATAGCATGACAAAATCTAAGCGTCCCATGTCTTATGCTTACATAGTCGTAGACCTCCCTCTCATACCTGCCTTGGGCTTGGCCAAGAACAAAGGTGACTCTGGTGTAAGACAGAGCCTGTCCTCTCTCTCTGGAGGCTCAGTAAGGAGCCCACTGGCTCTTGCCCAGCCTCCCTGGGCTGTGCCCTCTCCCCCAGCCCTGTAATGCCAGGGCAAGTCTGCTCCATCTTGACTCCCCCAGCTGTGGCTCCAGTAGGGCAGCTTCAGCAGCAGAAAAGAGAGCTATTGACAGCTGGCCACGAAGCTGGCACTGGCAGAGCTCCTGTCAGAATTGAGGCGCTGCTCGGCATGGTGCCCTACACAGTCAGTCAGGCTCACAACAACCTGTGCAAGGCCACACACTTCTGGCCCTGATTTGCAAACTAGAAAGTTAGAAAAGATCCATCTCCAGAATAAGTCGGCATCTTCAGAGCCAAATCTCTTTCTTGGCAAAATCATGGGACACTGAGCCAGGAAAGAAGAAGCAATGAACCTTGTCTCTCCTGTGTGTGCTGGGAGGGCTCTTCCATTGGATTCCTACAGCGCCTGTAGCTATATTTCATGGACGGTGGCCCTAAAGCTGAGGACAGCCAGTGCCTGCCTGGCAGACCAGTGACAGAGCGGTGAGCTGGGCTGAGTCCAGGGTTGCTGAAGGAGGGACAGGCCCTCACACGCCCCTCTACACAAGCTCCTGACAAGCCCCAAGTGTGAGGGCCAGGTGCTACCATCCCCATCATGCAGATGAGAAGGTAGAGGCTCACATGAGATAGAAGAGCTGCCAGAGGTGCTCCATAAGTGTCTGCTGCAGGGGGAGAGACGGGTGAACACACAGTGAGAGCTGGGATCAGGCCAGAGCCTGACTCTGAGACCTGTCGACGCTAGGCAGACTAGAGAAGGCTGGGGAATGGAAACCTTCCATAGGGATAGTGTCACCATTTCCATGGCCTTCACACACACACACACACACACACACACACACACACACATACCACTTGTGGGTCGTCGATTCAGTGATCCAGTCCCATGAAGCCTCGGTACCCAGTAGTGACAGCATAGAATAATGCATCGGTTGGTGGGGAAGGCGGGGAAGTGTGAGGGATCCGCGGCCAAGCTGATGTGTGCAGTTGTGTGTGCTCTTGAGAACAAGGGACAGGGCTGCCCCAGCCCCCACCTCCATGCCCTCCTTGCTCCACTTGGCCTTGGCCTGGTTCCCAAGCCAACCAAGGCTTGGCAGGGCTTCTTGGAAAGTGAGTCACTCATGGTACATGGAAAAGAAGGTGGCTTTCTTGTTTTCTGGACCCAAGAGGAGATCGTCCTTGTGCGAGCCTGCCCTTGGATTCCCCTGAGTAATGGCAGGTCTGGAAACCCCTGCCTTTTGAGGCTTCAAGACCCATCTGTGGGGGGGAAGGGGGGGGTTGCAATAAAGATCACGGATTCAGGGTTGTCCACCCAGGTACGACCTATGTAGATGGTGTCCAGTCCTTCTCTGAACTCCGAGAGCTGCTCCCTCTCCACCTATGAGGACAAGAGCTGGCCCTATCACATGCCGACCCCTATCTTCCCCACACCATGAGGGGAACTGGGAAATACCACAGAGAGAGTTAGAAGAAACCCAAAAGCTCCTCAATGCTCTCGTTGTGAGCCCCAGTGGGTGACGGACAGACGCAGGTGAGCATGGATCCAAATTCTGGTTTGCTCCGTGACTTTGGAGGTCTTGACCTCTCTGAGCCTCAGCTGCCCCATCTGTATGATAGTAGGGGTTGTCATGGATAGTGGATACTGACACAGGCAAGTCTCTTAAGGTTGTGTGAAAACAAAGCCAACCCATGTAAAGAATATCTCGCACTGAATCCAGCCCCATTCCCCACTTGCTGTTGCCCTCCCCGGCATGTAGCCTAGAGTCTCCTCAAGCCCCACACCAGGGTGCAGCAGCTGTGGCACTCCCAGCTCCTGCCCACCCACAGGTGCATCCAAATCCATCATGGGCCATTTCTTGCTCTCGTGCCTTGGTCAAATTCCTTTGAGGACAAACTTCTCATGGCCAGCTCGTGGCTCACAGTGAGCAAGGCCAGCGTGGGCTCTTCAGGCCTTACCAGGTCCCACTGCAAGTCCCTGGCAGGTGGGCAGGACACAGGCCCCAGGCCCTGCACCCCATCCACACAGCTGACCCAAGAGTTCTCTGGAGTCTTCCCTTGAGCTGGTGGAGACCTCTGGGCCCTGGTTCTGAAAGAAAGCCTGGCTGACCCACAAGTCAGCACCAGGGTCCCTTAGGCGTCTCAGTTGCCAGCTTCAGCTATAAATCATTATAAACTTTATTCCATCTCTAATTTTTCATAGACTTCTGGTAAAGACCAAGGCAAACTTGTGACCGCACCCTAGAGTCCATGCAGCATTCATACCACCAGATCTGGGCTTTGAGTGAGGAGACACAAAGAACGGGCTCTGAAACCCTGTACTTCAGATCCACCCCCAAAAGCAGAAAGATGAGGGGCAGAGGTGACTGTGCTCTGGAAGAGCTAGCACCAGGCACCTCCTACAGGCCGTCTGTCTCTTGGTGACCTGGCTACAGTATGGATCCCAGAGTTTCCCCTAGAAGAGGTCACTGGACCCCATAACCACAGGCCTTTTCTGTCACTTCCATGGAACCTACAAACCAGGAGAACTGGTGACTTATGGACTATTTTATATTTAGCCACACACCCAGTTTGACAAACGCGAAGGCCCCCTGCCATCAGCAGAGTCAGCTCTCTAACAGGCAGGTGCCTTGGCCACACCCCAGCCCTGTGGGTCAGAATTTCCCAGGGGTGTTCCAAGCAAGCCTGTTCCTGAGAAGGGTGGCACTGATGTGCAGCCAGAGCCAGGAACCACCAGATCTAAACTTAGCTGCAGGAAACACATGCCCACACCTCCTAGGTGCCAAGTGCCGTCACCATGGCTAATCTCGCCACAGCACAGGGCCAGGGAACACTCTCAGCCCCCTGCGTGATGAGGACGTGAGTGTGGGTGTGCTCAGGGGGGTTGCAGCTGCTCGGAGGTGAACCAGGTTTGAACCCTGAGCTCTCAGGTTATAGACCTTGGCCTTCCCTGTGCCCTCTCTGCCCACCTTCCTGTGTAAGAGTGCTTGTGCTCCCCGGCACACTCAGGGAGCCTGGGATAGCTGAGGCTCACCCTTAACTAGGAGCTGGCACTCAAGGTGGTGGTGGCAGGGGCCCTTCACCCTAGCAGCAGGCTGCCTGAGGAGGAGAGAGCAGGACCTAAAGGTGGGGCAAGAACAGAGAGGGTGTGACGGGCCCCAGGGAAGGACCATGGAGTGCGTTCTGGAAGAGATGCCTTTGAGCTGGATCCTGTGGCCCACCGTGGCCTTCCTGCCTGTCACTGGGCCATCTCTGGGTTTTGCTTCCATTCTCAGGTCACACCCTGAGCTGTACTTGGTCCCAGGGAGTAGGCCCATGAGCAGGGCACACCCCTATCTTCACATGCTTGATGTCCACGATCCGACATGTCAGAGTCTCGGTCCCTCAACCTTCCCCCAAGTCCTCTGCTCCCTCTGGTGGCCTCCACTCCTGTCATCCGCAGCTCAGAGTGCCCTTCAGCCAGGAAATGGAGGTGCCTCAGGCTGAGCTCCAGGAGGAGAGAGGCAGGCAGGCCCCACCCAGGCCGGGGACAATGGGGTGCACTCTGGAGCTGCAATGAGTCACAGCACACAGCCCAGAGAAGTGGGGGTGATACGTCCACTTCCCTGGGAAGGCGGGGAGAGAGATGAGATAAGAGGAGAAAGTGCTTTGAGCTCCTCAGAAGAAAGAAGCCACAAGCAGATCCAAGGTGTTATTACCAGTGTCATTAAGGACTTCAATTAAAGGGACCCAGGTCTGACTCCATGAGGATCATTAAGTTGTCCTGCAACCCACACATGGTTGTACATTTAATGTAATTTTATTTCTATTATTACCAGATAAGACATGAAATGCTACCTAAATCATCCTGACATGTTAACACTGCTCTTCAGGCTGGGTGGGGTCTCTTCCTTCCCACAAGACAGAGACACGGCTTGGCCGGGGAGAGGAGGGTGTGCGTGAGTGTCCAGCTCCACGATTCCACCATCCTCCTCCTCCACACCTATGCCCTCATGCATGGGCTTTCCAGCCATCCCGGCGCTGCTTCACTAGCGTTCGCCTACGTGCCGTGGTCACAGCGGCAAAGCGAGCAGCTCACGTGATGAGAGACCCATCGCCTGCCTGCGTGGTATAAGACGGAACCGCCCTGGAGTGCGGGGGTTCCTCAGAGACCCAAGAAACCTCAGGTCGCTGCAAAACCCAGGAGCTGCCTGGCCTCGGGGGTTTCCTGGGGAGGAAAAGGGGCCATGGGCAGACAAAAGGGCAGTGTGAGGAGGAGAAATACGTGCGCGTAGGGCAGGAATGGGCCGAAATCTGGCCAAGGAATTGAGACATCAGGAGACATGGAAAGGAGGGCTGACTGGCTGGGCGAGGGGCACCTGGGGACACGCTCTTTGTTCCGACGCCGCCAGAGCAATACACAAAAGCTGTGAGCCGGCTGGGAACAACCGGCACGCGCCCTCCCTGTAGTCTCGCGCGACCCACACTGCAGCGCAGGTGGGGCAGTTGGAAGAGGAAGACACTGCACCCTGGAGCCCCCAGACGCCCGGCTGGTGAGAGGAGAAGCAGGCCCAGGGGAGCCCTGGCCCCTAATGCCGACTGGAGGGCGCATTTTGATTCTAGGCAGAGGAGAGAGCCCTGGAGGTGGGAGAAGCAGCTCAGTAGAAGGAGTAACTAGGGCGGGTTGGGGAGGGCATGGAGGAGGCCCCAAACACAGGCCAAGGGAGCGACAGTGCAGATCCAGAGCGGACAGCGAGCTGAGCAGGCGGGGTCCCCCGGCGTCAGCATGGGAGGCAGTCACGGGGCAACCAGGCACAGCCTTCCGGAAAGCATTGTTGGGCAGGACCCCTCCTGCCTCAGCATCTGTCCCTGCCTCCAGTAAGAGAACAGCGGGTCTCCACTGAGGAGCATCACCTTCCTCTCACCCTACACGGCTTGTGTGTAGAGCCTCCCCCCCCCCCCCAAGCCTCGCGCACTGTTAGAGCTTTTGCAGAGGTGGCTGAATCCGGAGCTTGTGATTGAGTCATGTCAATGCTAGGATTAGGGGTCCTGGGATGAGGGGTGGTGATGACCGGATCAGCACTGCATGGACTGGCACTGCCCTGACTCATGGACTGGATGCAATATAAGGGCAGGGAGGGGCTGCTCTCTCCTCTCACCCTTGTTCGCCTTTACAATCTTCTACCACACGAACGGTTTCTCCTCTGGGATGCAAGTGAATAAGGCATGGCCAATTAAAACCTTGCATTCACTTGTGGGCAGATGACGAAGGCCTGGCCAATCAGAACTATCCACCCATCACTGAACGTATGACCAAAGCCTCGCCAATGAAAACCTTTCATCTGTCTGAAGCCTACCAGATACAATTCTGGAAGTTTAGCCAAAACATCTAGGGAAAAAGTCCTTCACTTCTGTGTGAACTAAAAGGCTAATGTAGGCCCACAGCTTCTGCGAGCACCTTCTGGACAAGCCAGCTGAGAACGCAGGTGAGAGATTAGACACCACCCCATCCCTAATTTCACAGTCATGAGAACCAGTATGCTGCATTTCACCAACAAGCTTCCTGACACCTGCAACCAAAACACTCCTAACTCACCTTGGTCCAGATGTTTCCTTTGCTATGGGCTATTGGAACCCAGCACAGAAGAGACTTGCTGTGGGTCCTGTCATGCAGGGCTTCCTCAGGTGATGTCATGAGTCACCCTAGGTCCCCTAAGTCAAACCAAGAAGTTCCTTGCTCCACACTGGGACCATGGTTTGTTCTTCCACTCCATCTCCAAACGCGGTATCCCTCAAACTCGTTTTCTCAGTTTTTCATATAAACACAGTCATATTAAAATTCATGTTCTTGGCTGGTCTGAATGCAGTGACGTTTAAAATTAACATTCAAATTGAATACACACCTATAATCATAGCACTTAGGAGGCTAAGGCAAGAGGATCACAGGTTCAAGGCCAGCCTGAACTATGTACCAAGACCCTATCTCAAAAAAAGAGTTCACGTTCATATTATTTTCAGTTGGAAATGCAGTCATTTACCATGAAAATCAGGCGATCAAAACATCTCCTGTGTGTATTTGGTCAAGGCCAGATTCCTTGCCTCAAACTGGTCCTCCCTCCATTACAAAGAAGAGGTTAGAGAGGGTGAAAGATATGCTAGCATCAAAGAATTAGGGCATTGCCCAAGGTACCCTGGGGAGGCTGGCCAGCGCCCACCCCAGCTGTGGGAGCACGGGTGCACCCAGCTCCCCAGGCACTGTCTGAAGGACACTCCTCCATGGTGAGTCAGAAAGGGTCTCAGGTCAACGCCACTGTGTCATGGACAGAAAGCGTGGCCTCCATTCCTTCAGCAGGAGTCCCGTG
>PVKN010019003.1:0-16567 GCA_004027915.1 Capromys pilorides | reverse complement strand
CTCCGCCTCTTGCGCTGCCAGCAACAACCCTCGGGTGGGCCGCCCACACCTAGCATCCCGCTAGCTCAGTCCCGCTGGGTGTAGCACGTTTACTGCCAGTCGGCATCCACAGCTTGCATCTGTACCTTTCCACCTCTCTGCTCCTCACCCTTCCCAACCCAGAGGTGGTACTGCTTCTGCTAGACTAGATCCTGACGTGGCACGTTGGGGAGCCAAACTCACTGAGACTGTTCAGAGAGGGGACCAAGGACTGGCTTGAGCTGCGCTGGCTGGGTGTACATCTGTGAACATGTGATCCAAGAAATGAGCCCAAAGAGGAAAGAAATTCCGGGCAGTTCTTTGAAAAAATGGACTCTGGAAGAAAGAGCTCAGGCCCTCGCCCTGGAAGCCGCTGTTTATAGCTCCAGGAGACCAGTTTTAGAGTATTCCGAAAAAATTGACACAAGTTCAAGAGTGGACAATAGGCACTGTGACATTCATGTGAGCCCCACTGACTTTATCAGCTGTGGAACATAAGAAGGAACAGGAAGAGTGGGCAGAAAGTGGGACTCACCTGGATCGGAGTACGCAGTGGGCCAGAACCAGTGCCCAGGCCAAACAGACGGATGCTCCTGGGTGTACTGTGGTAGACACTGATGGGGGGGTCCATGTGTTACACCCAGCTGAACTGAACTAACTTGGTGGTGGGTGTGGAAGACCCAGCAGAGGGTTGTTGCTGGCAACATAAGAGAGGAAATGAGAGGTTATTAGGGAGGCCACTAGGGAGACTGCTACAGAGGCTGTGAGGGAGGCTATTTGAAGATGCTGTTGGGAGCTTCTGGCAGCTGCCTCTTCTCTTGGCCTGCCCTACTGGGACACTGAAGTGCTGTCTTTCCTGATGAACTTGGCTGTTCTCACTGGAGGAGGAGCTCGGGACCTCATTGTCACTGAGGATGGCTGGGGTTCACTTCACGGGAGCTCCGGTCCTCGCCTTGGGCATTTGCTTCCTAGCTCTGGAGGGGAAGATGGCGCGCTTTCCTCATGGGAACTCAGCCGTCCTTGTCCTCAGAAGAGCTCGAGCCCTCACTGTCGCTGAGGCTGCTGAGGTGCTTTCCAGGGGAGCTCTGGTACTTACCTTGAGAGTTTCCTAACGCCAGTGCAGATCCCTCGGCTGCTGCCACTGACCCTCCATCCCACGGACACAAGCTTCCTAGCGTCCACCACTGACCTTTGGGCCTTTCCAGTGCAGATCCATGAAGCAGGCCTGCATGAGACTTTGTCATGGGCTGTAGGCCTCCCCCTGGACTCATAGGAGACATTGTTATAAGCTCCACAGCTTCAGCTGGACTCAGGCAGGACACTAATGTGGGATCCAGGCCCTCAGCTGGATTATTTGGTCATTAGTGTGTGGACAGACTTCCTGCGCTATTGGTATATGATTCTTTGGGTGATTTTTTATAAAATAATCTTATAAAATATGTGCCCTGTATTGTATTGTCCCTCTTGCAAAAACTCTAAACCATGACAGATATCTAGAAAGCTCAGACTCTGGGATTCCAGGGAGAACAGCCAATGAGGGTCACCTCAGGGCTGTTTGGGGCTGCCTTACCCCATGTCTGAACTCAGCCCTTGGAACCTGCAGCAAGGAACCACGATGCCTGAGGCCATCGCTATAAAATCGTGGAGACTGTAATGAACTGGAGAACAGGGGCCTTATTCAAAAATCTTCCAATTATCTGTTTGTCAAATCTCAGCCTGGCTACATAACACACACCTGTGGGGAATGTTTGGCGGATAGAGCCACACCTTGGGTCTCTGTGGTAGGATGCTCTCAGGGAGATGGGAAAGATAGCAAATTGGAGGCCACCTTGGGCCACCTTGGGCACCACAAGCCGAGGGGCAAAGCCAATGCCCAGCTCCTGCTTAGTCTGAAGCGTTTGCAACACTTATTGATCAGGCGCTGGGAACCCAGAGATGGATAAAGCCACCTGGTCTCGCAAGGACAAGAGGTGTTGGTGCGAAGGACATGATTGTATTCTAAGCACCTCTGGGCCAGAAGCAAGAGTACTGATTAGTACAGGGCCAGGGATAGGAAGAGCCAGCCCGCTGAGATGAGCTGAGAGACGCTGACCCGCTCTGGAGACGGAGCCAGCGCGAGGCCGAGCAACCGTGATTAGCCAAGTGAGGGAGGCGGGTCCAATTAAAGTGGCCACTGCAGGAATTTAATAAGCACGAGAGCATTTACCCAGATCGCTCCCTACTAGAGAACATGGCCTCTTTGCTGAGCACTGAAATGTTTGATGTGGAACATTTGACTCTGTTCCAAGTCCTCCGCCGGCTCTGCAGAGGGCCCGCATCCCAGGGAGCGGCCTTTGAAGGAGCCAGGGCTGTCAGCCGTGTGGCACTAATTGGGCATCTGGAGTGGCCTCAGATGCCTGTCCTTATTTGCAATTCAGTGTGTCTTTAATTTACCAAAAATGAAAAAGTCCTCTCTGTGAAATTATATGCAGGCTGGTGCGGGAGACGAACTCCGATCCGAGATCGCTCTCACACACACACACTGTGTGGTACACGGAGGCAGTGCACCCTGAGAGCTGGGTGCTCACTGTATGGACTTAAAGAAACTGAGGCTCCAGCAAGTGAAGGCACTGTTCACAGGGCTGGTAAGGAACAGAGCCGGACTTCAAACTTTGTAAGAACTTGTATATCTATGAGTACATGTTTGCTGAATGTAATGATCCCATTCAGGTCCATGACATGTATTAATTTTATGTTCTCTCTGTCTCTCTGTCTCTGTCTCTCTCTGTCTCTGTCTCTCTTTCCCTCTGTCTCTGTCTCTGTCTCTCTGTCTGTCTCTGTCTCTGTCTCTCTGTCTCTGTGTCTCTCTCTCTCACTATCTCTGCTCTTTACATCTGTTGATTGGTTTTCCTGTTTGCAAAAGATCGTCTCCCCATTCACGGTTTATCATTTTTTTTTGTTGTTTTTCATTTTTATTTTTGCAGTACTGGGGATCAAACCTGGACCTTGCACTTGCCAGGCAGGCACTTATGCTGCTGAGCTATCTCCTGGGACCCTTTTTATTTATATTTGGGTTTCTTATATGAAATAAGCCATGAGACATTTATGCTGTGTGTTTGATTTGCTTCACTTAATATTATGGTCTCAAATTCTACCCATTTTTCTACAAATTCTTTGCATGCATGTCCTTCTTTATAGCAGAGCGGCACTTGACTGTGTGTAAGTGGCACAGCTTCCACATGGTCGCGTGGTGATGGCCGTGCAGACAGTTCCAAGATTTAGTCCCCATGAATTGCCCAGATGCTGTGTGCATGGTTGTGTACGTCTCGCTGTAAACGTGTTGTCTAACTCTTTTGGGGAAATGCCTAGAAGGAGAGGAACTGAGTCAAGTGGAATTTAGGTTTGTAGTTATTTTAGGAACCTCTATAAGGATTTCAATGGTGGTTGTACTAATTTATATTTCTGCCACGCATGTACAAGGGTTCCTTTTCCCCACATCTTTACAGAATTTGTTATTATTTGATTTCCTCATGATAGCTGTTCTTTCGAGGTAAGATGGAATCACGCTGTTGCTTCAATTTGTACTTCTCTTTTACAAGATTGATTGATTGACTGATCGATTGATTTGGTACAGGGTCTCATTACACAGCTCAGATTTATAGTAATTTTCCTTTCTCAGGCTCCCCAGAACTGGGACTACAAGCATGTGCCACCATGCCCAGTTTTGGTGGGCAGCTTAGTGTGGGGCTAGCACAGCAGGCAGTACAAAGTATTGAGCCCAGGTGCTTACACTTGCCAGGCAGGTGCTTATACTGCACAGCTATATACCTGGCCTGTTGTTCAGCATTTCTAATGGCCACCAATGCCGAACCTGTTTTTATTTATTTGATGGCCGATTCTACTTCTTCTTCTGAGAAGATTCATTTTTGTTCTTCATTTTTTGTCTGGGTCTTTTATTTTGCGGGGGGTCTAAGGTTTTGGTTCTTTAGATATCCTAGATATGTAAAGTCCTTCTGTCCAAGCTGTACTCAGTCATTGTTTTCCTGTGGATTGTCTCTTTATTTGTTGGTTGTTTCCTTTGCTAGGCAGAAACTTTTTAACATGACAAAATCTTGTTTGCAGATTCGTGATGCTTTGCATGTGGGTGGCATTATGCTCAGGAAGTCTTCACCTGTGCATTTCACTTCAAGTTTTACCTATTTTATCTTTCAGCAGGTGAAGAGCTTCTGGTTCAATATTTAAGTCTCTGGTCTACTTTGGTTTTGTTTTAGTCCACGGTCAGAGACGTGAGTCTAACCTCAATCATCTGAACCTGGATGCCACGTTTTCCAGCATGGTTTGTTGAAGAGTCTGTCTTTCCTCGGCGTACATTTTCGGCACTTTTGCCAAAGATTCGATGGTTGAATGTGCCTGAGGTGGTCTCTGCATCCTCTATTCTGTTCCACTGAGTCATGCACCTGTCATCATGCCAGTGATATATTAGTTTTTGATCACTGTAGCTTTATCGTATAACGAGATCTGAGACTGTGACCCTCCTGCTTTGCTCCAGCAAAAGCTATGCTGGGTCTCTTCTGGCTGCAGTTAACTGTAGGATTGCTTTTGCTAGCTCAGTGAGAGATGCTCGTGTACATTGTTGGAAGTGCACGAAATCTATAGATCAGTATTAGAAGAATAGCCCTTTTGACTCTATTGGTTCTCCCTCTCCAAGACCTACCTTTTCTGTCTTCTTTCTTTCTTTCTTTCTTTCTTTCTTTCTTTCTTTCTTTCTTTCTTTCTTCTTCTTTCTTTCTTTCTTGATGTCCTCATCAATCTCCTTTTCCAGAGTACTGTAGTTCTCAACATAAAGGTCCCTCATTTTCTTGGTCAGGTTAACTTCAAAGTGTTTAATTTTTCATGGTATTGTCATCCACGGTATGTGATCCTAACTTCTTTCTTAGTGAGCTCATTATTGATGTACACACACATTATTTTTTAACTTTTATGTCTTGTAAGGAACACAAAATAGTAATAAAAGTACAGCATTAGAAATGTTACAAAATTTCACTAAACAAAGTGATAGGACTCCAACAATGGGTGCTGCATTGCATGATGCAATCTTCAAATTAGTTGCTCAGGTGACCAGATAGAGACGTGCAAAATTTACTTAGAAAAGTAACATGAAACAACAAAAAAAATCACGCTACTGATTTTTTGGTGTTAGTTTTTTATCTGGATACATTGCTGAATTTGGTTATTAATTCTAGGAATCTCTTGCAAATTCCAACAGTGTCTCTTTTTCTTTTTGTATATGTTATTTCTTTATTTATATTGAATAAGAGTGGTGAAAGTGGACAATCTTGTCTTGTTTCTGACCTTAAAGGGGAAGTTTTCAGCTTTTCCTCACTTCATATGATGTTGGAGGTTGGCTTTTCAGTTGATGGCTTTTATTGGAATGTGACAAGATGCTTGCATGCCTACTTTTTCAATCACTAATGGCTGCTGGATTTTGTCACAGGGTTTCCCTGTGTCTATACAGGTGACTATGTGACTTGTGTCCCTGCTTCTGTTTATGTGGCATGTTTCATTTATTGATTTGTACACACTGGGCCTGCATCTTGCATCTCTGTAATGAAATCTGCTACTTAGCCATGATAGATAGATAGATACATAGATAGATAGATAGATAGATAGATAGATAGATGATAGATAGATAGATAGATAGATAGATAGATAGATAGCATTTGTGCCATTATCTTGTTGATTATCTTTTCATCTATGTGGAGGATTTTTGGCTGTGGTGGGGGGTGGTGTTGGGAAGGTGCCAGGGATTGAACTCATGACTCTGCACTTGCCGGACAGGCACTTAGGCAGCCACTCCATCTCCCTGGCCCTCCTTCTATGTTTATTAAAGAAACTGACCTCTGACTTTCTTTCCAGTCAAGTTCTTGTCTAGTTTCCAAATCACGATAATATTAGCTTTCAGGAATGTATTTGGAAGACTTCTTGTCCTGTTATGGCCAGCTGAGCCTACCCTGGGGGTGGGGCTGGTGCAGCATGTGGTGCTGGGGATCAAACCACGGTGTCCCAGTGGTTGCCTAAGCTTGCCTAAGCAGGCGCTTTAGACTGCTGAGCCATCTCGCCAGCCCTTTAATTCAATATTGATTCCTTGCATTTTTAAGGTCTCTATTTCATTAACCTCTTCCCTGATCTTTATAATTTCTTTCCTGTTACTGGGTTTGGGTTTGAAATGCTCTTCCTTCCTAGGATCTTCATCAGGTTATTCAATGGCATTTATTCTGCTTTTCTAATGTGAGCATTCGCAGCAACAAGTTTCTCCCCCAGTACTGCTTTCCCTGCATCCTGCAGCTTCTGGTTGATGCTCTAGAGTTATTATTTGATGCTAAGAAAGCTTGAACTCCTAACTTGATTTCCTCTGTGCTCTGCTGACTCAAGGAGTGTGGTGTTTAATGTTCAGGTGTTTGTAAAATGTCTTTGGTTTCTTTTACTATTGCTTTCTCATTTATTTGCACTAGGAGCTGAAAGTATATATGGGTTTAGATGATCTTGTATTTATCAAAGCAGGGGTTAGGGACTATCAGATGCTGTAGTTTGGAGCATGTTCCATACACTGCTCAGAAAGTATGTATTCTATTTTAGTAAACACTCTGCAGATATTTATTATGTCCATCTTTTCAAAAGTGTGGCTCAATTTTGATATTTCTTTGTTAATTTTTGATTAGTTTATCTATTGACAAATATGTGATAATTAGATTATCCAGGATGATTGTTCTGGGGTTTTGTCTTCTATTTCTAGTAGAGCTTTTTCATGAAGTTGTGAACACCTGTATTTGTTGCATAGTTCTCCACAATTATAATCTTTTCCTGTTACATCTTCCTAGTTCCTTAAACAGTGACCTTCTTTGCCATGATTGTTCGATTTTATCTTGAAATTTAGTTTGCCTGAGAACAAAATTTCAGAGCCTTTGCTTGCTTTAAAGGCTTAGCATGTGGAATACTGTCTCTAATCTTTGACTTTCAGTCAATCTCCTTTTAGATTCGATGAATCTCTTAAATGCAACATTGTATTGGATTTTTTAAAAATCTGCCCACTTATGTCTCTTAATTGAGGAGCCAGGGTCACTTACATTGAGAGTTATTATTCCAAGGCATTGACTTATCACTGTTATTGAATCTATTCCTGTCCTTGCACTCACTCCTTTATTTTTCCTTTTGTTGGTTTGACCACTCACCTTGCTTGATGTATTTCATCATTGTTTTTGAAGCAGTGGTTCTCAATGAGGATGTTTGATCTTCAGCCTATCTTTGAAAATGCCTAGAGACATGTTAGCTTCTCATAGCTTTGAATGTGATGCTCCTGGCATCTAGTAAGTACAGGACCGAGATGCCCTGAAGCATCCTATGACAGCAACCACTGTGCTACACAGCACAGAATTTTGTAAATTCTGTTGCAAAAAAATCAATCTGCTTATCTGAGGACAGACATACTAACATACGTAATTAATTGGAAAGAGAAGGTTTTTAATTTGCTGGCCTAAAATCATCTGCATGATTTTGGGAGTCACTTAATTTCTCAGGGCCTCATTTATCCTCATTAAAATAGAAGGTGTGAAGCACATGAAAAATAACGCATGTGTAAGTAGCTCTCGCGCTCTTTCTGTTTCTGTCTCTATGAGGTCTGATCACAATATGCAGTGAGTGTTTACATTAAACAGTTGTAACCAGAAAAGACACATCGCCATTGGTCCTCCTGGGAATATCCCTCCCTCATGCTTGAGAAATGTTTGATTCTTGCCACTTTCTGAAGCAGTTCTAGGTTTCCTTTTAGAGTGTCTTTACAAGGTGGGCACACAAATGTGAATGCTGCTGCTGAGGACTATCCGACAACCGGGCTTGAAGTCATTACAATCTGTGTCCTCATCCACCACAACACCTAACTCTGTCACAGTGTGACCTCCCAGTCTTCCTCAATGTCAAAATGACCACAAAATGTAAAAGTTCTAAATAAAATTATATATATATATATATATATATATATATATATATATATATGTCCCTTTCTATCTAGCTCTAGCTCTAACTTTAGCTTTATAGCTCTATTTCTCTGTCTCTATCTCTACCTCTACCTCTACTTCACTATCAGAAGCAAAAGACCCAGACAAGTTCACTTTTATTTCTGTAAATCACAATGCTAACAATCACTGCCTTGCATGAAGCAATCCTTCAGTATCAGGATCCAACTCATGTGACTTTATTTAACATGTGTGTCTAATTCATTTTACTCAAGTATGGTCCAAAGTGCATCCATTTACCTAGAAATGTCTCATGGTTATCCTTCCTATGGCAGAGAAAGTAGTACCCCAGTGAGGAGGATGAGAGAAAAAACAATCAAGATATGGGGCTGGGGAGGCAGTTCAGTGACATAAGCACCTGCCTGGCAAGTGCAAGATCCTGATGCCCATCCCTGGTAACAAAAATATGCATGCATAATGGATTTTTTTTTTTTGTACTGGGAATAGAACTCAGAAATTTGTGCTTACCAGGAAGGCACTGCAATGCTGAGCTATATCCCCAGACCTCAAGATACGTTACGCACAGGTACAGATTCCCCATGGTGATGATGATTTTATACATATATATATATATATATATATATATACAATAATATTAATTATAAAAGGCAAATAAATTACATTAATAAATAAATTTGTGAAAGAAGACAACCATTCTCTTGTAGAATTTTAGGAATAAGAAACCCATCCTTGTCTGAAAGAAACCCATATCCTCTGGTTTTCAAAAAATATTCACGCAACTTTTGTTTCTGAGCAGGGCTCAGCATTTGATCCAATTTACAGACAGAGATGCTGGGTATCAGCTGCCTGTTCTCCTTTCCAGCACGCAGTCCTTTTTCCATGGTAACAGTGATTCAGCTTCCCTGGGGGACCTCCTCACTTTCCAGCAAGATTTTGAGACTGGCATGAGGAATGCATCCTCATTCCAGGCGTGGGCATGTGACACTGACCTGACCAATCAGAGCGCTCCATCTCCAGGACCATATTGATTGGCTCCAAAGTACACACACAGCTGCCAAGGTAGGATTTCACTTCTTTTGTGGGAAGAAATGGGGAAGATGTGTGTTCTGCTGGCCATGTGGACCACAAAGATTGTAGAGTAGACATTCCAGGGAGACAGCCTGGAGGCAAGGGAGCGCAGAATAAGGCAGCATCAAGAGGCAAAGAAGAAGAGCACAAGAGCAGCAGTCCTGGTGCCTTCTCCCTGGAAGCTGTGGCTCCAGTTACAACTAAGGTCTTATGTTTGCATTCACATAAGAGTTCAAGAAACTGCTTCTTGCTTATATGGTTTGCAAGTAATTTTGTGTTTCTTAGAAACAAATGAGCTCTTAGAAGCATGTTACACAGAACACAAGTTCTTTGTCTATGCCAGGAATAAGGTAGATCCGGGCTGAGACTCTTCACTCTGTGTAATGATTTTTTTTTTTATTGAAATATAACATATATGTACATCTATAAAGAGTGAGAACAAGATATCAATACACGGCTCAGTAATCAATCACAAATCGAACCCATCTGTGGAGCCGGCAGTCAGGTGAAGGCACGGGCTATGGCCCTCCTCAGATCACCCCTTATCTCAGCTTCCTGTCTCCATCCTTCTCAGGATAACCAATATCTTCATGTCTAATGGCAAGGCTAATTGGGTCTGATGTTCAGTTGCTTTCATTTGACTTGGTTTATCAGCCTATAGTTTGGGCAGAGAAGCTTTGTTCTTGCTCAATTCAGCCCCCATGGGAGCAGCTCAGAGACCCAGAGCTGGAACCAGCATGTTGCTGGCCTTCCTTAACATTTCTGTCTCCCTGGGTCTTGTCTAAGGGGGCACCCTCAGTTAGTCAAACTCCTTCATGGTGGCTCAGAGACCCGAGTTTGTGAGTCTCTTAAGTGAACCACAGGATGAATCCTGTTACACCCACAACCCTACCTCAAATGACACACAGCAGCACGACAGTAGCCTGCCTGAACCACAGGTGGCAAACATAGAGTTTACTCGTCAGTGGAGAAATATCCACTTCATGGTGTAGGAAGGTGTTCTGATTCTAAACTGCACATAGATGGCATCCTACAGAGGATGTCTTCCCTTGTACCTGTTTTCCATCACCAAAGATTTATCAGTGCTGTCAGTTTATCCTGGAAGCTTCTGTCACAATCACCTCCACTGTTGCAGAGCATTTCACTGTGTGGTGAACTACGTGCTCCTCTCCACTGTACTGTGGTAGGCAGTTGGGCTCTTTCCAATTGGGGCCACTGTCAACACTGCCGCCGGAAGCAGTGTAAGTGTGACTCCTGGTATTCTGTGATGCCTGTCTCTGTGGACATGCAAAGCCACATGGTAGGCAGATGCGCCTGTTCTTTTCAAGAGAACCTTGCACAAATGCATCTCCCTTCTAGCAGTGACCAAGAGTCGTCCCAGATTCTCAACCACATTTACCATTTTCTGTCTTTTATGTTCTGACCATTCCAGTAGTTGTGACAATCCTACACTCTATTAATTGTTCGAAGTTGCTTCTATTTCACCTGAAACCGTGCTACTCATTTTGTAGCCATTCAGGAAAAAAAAAAATGCAAATAAAAATTGATTGCATGACAGTGACGTGGGTATGCTGGACTGCTATGGAAGCTATTAACCTGGACTCCTAGACTTCAGATTTTTTCTCTTTTGAAGTAAATCAAATAGAAAGGAAATGGTAATCAGGGAATTGTTCAGCAGAATAATATTTCTAAACATTTTCCGCATCTTAATACCTGGAAACCATGAATATGTTACCTTTCATGACAAAGGGGCTCAGTGGATGGGACTAATTCAAAGATCAGGAGAGGGGGATATCATCCTGGATTATTTATCAAGGTGCCACAGAATATCACCAGGATCCTTGTCAAAGGGAGGTCAAACGTCAGTCTGATGGTAGAAGCAGAAGATGATGGGACTGCTGGCTCTGAAGGAGAAGAGGCCATGAGCCAAAGAAACATGCTGTCTCTCAAAGCTGGACAAAGCAAGGGAACAGATTCTTTGTACAACCCTTCTGCAATCTGTTAGCAGCTTTATTTCAACCTGGTGAATGCCATTTGGATGTCTGACCTCCAGAATCATAAGATAATGAACAAACGTGTGAAGTCATAGGCCAGCTCACCTGAGCTAATTTGTTAGAGCAGCAATAAGAAATTAATGCAGGGGGAGAGGAGGACAGAGCTCACGAGAAAAGAAAGCAGGACCTGGAGGTTTTCCATGGAGAGGAAGGGACTGGCATCCTGCGACAGCCTGAGACCTCCAACAGAAGGCTGTTCAGAGACAAAGGCTAGTGGATGCAGTGCTATGGCTCACATCTGGACCATGTCCAGAGGTGGGGCTTTTGGAAGGCGATGGGATTAGGGGCCACCGTACTCCTCAGTAAGTCTAGCCCCTGGTGAATTTAGCAGCAAGCACCTCCTGGAGAGGCAGGACCTGGTTAGAGGCAAGTCACTGGGGTGTGAGGTGGCCAGGTGTAGTGACTCCCTCTCTGTCTCTCCTGTGTGACCTGTTTCCTGATTACCATCACATGCAGGTTTCTGAAGCTGTGTCCCTCTGCCTTAGAGTCAGCCTGGAGCGTGAACTAAAATAACCTCTCCTTCGTTAGGCTGTGGGTGTTAGGCACTAGGCCTCTTAGTGTTGAGCAGCGCAATGAAGCTAGTTCACGTCCGTTGTGTTCACCACACGGTCTCTGCTGGCATGCATCTGCCCAGGACACCAGGTTCAGGCACCTTCTCCTTCTTAGCAGCGTCAGGCATCCTCCTGAGCACCTGGTGGGGCCGGCTGCACCTGTTCCATGATCCCGTCTCTAGCTGTTCTGTCTCGGGCTCTGTTGCGAGAGCCGCCTGCCCACTATGCAAGAAGCTCAATCAGCTCATCTCTGAGAACTAGTGCAGGGCTCCACAGAGCCCTCCACGCTTGCAGGATAAGTGCAAAAAATGCTACCTTGGTCAGTACCTTCTAGTTAGTGGGTCAGTACTAAGGGACCACCTCCTTAGCACCAAGAGACATTGAGACTTAAAGAGCTACAGATGGAGGTCAGTTCAGGGCGCATCCAGCTGTCTTCCGCCATTGCTTCACTTCCAAAGTACAAGATCCAGGGCCAGCCAGATAGCTCAGTGGACTAAAGTGAGCGCAGGGGCTGAAGTTCAACCCCCAGCACTACAAGCTGTGCCGGCCCCGCCCCTGGGGCATGCACCTGAGACTGGGTGTGGTGGCGTATGCCTATAATCCCAGCATTTAGGAGACTAAAAACAGGAGGATCACTACAACTCCAATCTAAGTAGTGAGACCCTGTAGACCCTGTACTAAATACATAAAAAGTACAAGATCCTATTAAGTATTATCAATGGCAAAACAATAACAGAAAAAAAGCTATTCAACTGAGGAAGGCTCTAGAACACATCAGATTCCACCTTTAATTACATGGACAGAATAACTAATTATTCTAGAGCAATGTAACTTCTCTAGACAGAACTGGATGCAGACCAGAACCAGTCCACCTTAGGCTGCAGGAGAGATTCTTTTATTGGTTTTCTTTTTTCAGCATATCACCCTGCCCAGAATCATATTTTTTACTCATACACATATTTTTGTAGTGTTGGCACCAGACTCCAAGCAATGTAATATGATTATAAATCTCAGAGGCACAGATTGGCATTGGTTGAGAGCTTGGATTTTGCATGAAAGTGATCTTAGCAGGCCCATGGCATTTTAATATATATATATATATATATATATATATATATATATATATATATTTCATATGTGTTTTACTTTTATTTCATGGATAGTGGTTTCTTTCACAATGAAAAAGAACATTAAAAATAAGTATTTCTGCCTCCTTCCAGCATAGATGTTTCCCAGGGAGGGGAGTCATTCAAGTGCAGGAATCTGACCTGGGGGGCCACACCTCCCCAAGAGTCTTAACACACCTGTCGCATGTTCTCGGGTTCCATCAAACACTGTGAGCAATGTCCACAACGCAAATAGGAGTTGGGCACCATGGACAGGGTCAGCGGCTCGCTGTCGCTTGGTCCCCACAGAGCAAGAAAGCCTGGCCAGTGCAGCTGGACAGATTCTTCTCGATGACACAGGAGGATTGGACTCAATAAGAAACAAGGTAGGAATTGAATGAGAGAGATACAGCCCATCGGTGTCACTGGTCCCCCTCCCAAGTAGAGGTCTATGCCTGGGTTCCATTCCCAGGAGATCTGAGGGAAATCATTCACTGCATAGCTGGCAGGATCCTCCTGAAAACTCAAAAGCAAAGACTCGTCTGCACCTGGGGAGGCTGGGTGTGGATAACAAGCACGACAAAAATATTACTAGCATCCATCTACTGCTTACTAAATATCAGGCGTCCTACTAAAAATCCTCAGGCTTTGTGTTGCTTGACCCAGCTGTTGGCAGCCACCTAAGGTAGAGGCACTTGCCACATCTGCCTTCAGGTGAGGTTCAGGAGATTAGAAGGCAGCCAAGTCCCTGTCCCGTATCTGAATGATCTGAGGTGTGAGTCTAGGCAGGGGACTCGGAAGTCTGTAATTCCGCCATTATTCTATTCTTCCTCTTTCTGTATCTGGGTGAGGATAGTATTGCCCCATTTAAAAAAAAAAAAATCTTCTATTTATTTATTTGTTTGTTTATTTATTTATCTGGTACAGGGCCCCACTGTGCAGCTCAGACTCGTAGTGATCCTCCTGTCTCAGCCTCCCCAGCACTGGGATTACAGGCATGCACCACTGTGCCCTTTTCGGTGGCTGGCTTGGTTCAGGGCCAGCATGGCATCTAGTACTGGGGATCGAACTTGGGTCCTCACTCTTGCCATGCAGGCACTTAAGACCACCCAGCTATCTCCCTGGCCCACTTCTACTTTAAAGATGAGGAACCTGAGGCTGAGGCTATTTGAGGCAGCTCAGTTGTTTAGGGGAACATGCACCTGGTGCCTAGACTGTTGCTGGAATTTGGAGGAAAAGCACATCCTTTCTTCAGACAAGCTGCGGAGACCAGTCAGGTGTAGGTCGCCCTCAAGGTCATGGACCATCTTATGCATTGTAAAAATTCAGCCAGCCCTTAGGAAAGCAAAGCTAAACTGAAACTTGAAATCAGCCATGCCTGAAGCTAGCTGCGCTCCTGTAATCCGCAGGCATCACTCTCCGGCTTTATTAAATTTGAGCATGAGCTTATGGTGCGCTACCTGCCTTCTTTCTGATGTCAGGGTCCACACGACACCAGCTCTGGCTGCTCATGCCACGATCTGTGCGGCTGAGCTCTGCACTGCTTCGCCAGTTCCCAGAGCTTCTGGATCCCAGCAGGACAGGCCAGCAGGGAGTCCTGGAGGAGAAGGGAGAGGGGGAGGGGGAAGGGGGAGGGGCAGGCTGGGCGGGATTCCTTGGCTTCCTGGTGGCTTTGCCGGCCAGGAATTCAACTGAAGTTCACAAACAGCCCTTGCATCACTCCGGTCACCTCATTTAGGGATCTGGCTATAGCATTTTCCTCCTGACACTTCAGGTTACGTGGAGTACCGGCCCACGCAATTACAACTCCTTAGGGTACCACGCTGTGCGCACCCCGCTGTGTCTTGCCCAGTGACCTCAGACCTTTATTAAACTCTGCGCATGTGACCCACGCTGCCTGTTCCACCTGCTTCCCGCTGAGGACTTCGTCAGCACTGTGGCTTTCTGTCCCTGACGACCAATGATCCCAGCTGGTAGAGGGAGGGCGGTAACTCAGGCACCTACCTTACGCTGAACCCCGGGCTGAACCCTTCACTGATCTCACCCCCTGCCCTCCTGCCGCCACCTTCTTAGCTTCTCCCACAGGCCTTCCTTACCTGGGTCGGGCTCCTTCAGCGGCTTTCGTGGTGGCCACGTGGACTCATTTCCTGCTGCTTCCCCCGGGTGTCGCTGGCCCCGAGCACATTCCCGCCTTCCCATCGACAACCCTGATCCTTTCTCGACCATTTCCAGTCCTCCCTCAACTGGAACCCAAAAGCCACCTCCCCAGAGTCCCCTGGCTGTGCGACTCCTCTACAAGGAGTGTGTGCTCTCCTACCAGCGCCCTTAGCTCCACTAGCCTTCAATAGAAGAGCTCCATGAGGCGCCCACGGCCCTTTAAATTGTCTCCACACAGAGCGGGAGAGCTGTGGAGAGGGACAGCCCCTGAGCGTTGCCTCTGCTGACGTCAAGGCTAAGCAAAGGCACTGACTCTTCGCAGCCACTTGGAGGCCGGGATTGGAGGCAGGCAGGCCATCAGGAAGGGAGGGAAGGAGAGAGCAAGGAAAGAAGAAATGAAGAACTAAAAGAGGAACGGAGAAAAGAAATAAAGAAAAAGGTAGGAAGGAAAGAAAGAAGGGACATTACAAACAGAGAGGGGGAGGGAAGGGAGCTCAGATTAAATTTTCAATTGTTGCACAATTTGTGGTGAGAGGTCACCGAGGTTTCTAGAAACAACTGCTTAGTTGCAGAGAATGTAGCTCGCTCCTGAATCTCAGTTTTCTGAGTGCCAATTCTAATCCGACTAGTTTAGCGGTTGACACAGTTCCCCTCCTGTCCCTGCACCCAACCTGTCCTTGTACGTAGGACCCTGAGACTCCAGAGAGCCTCCAGCTGTAGTTCCCAGAAGGCACCCTGCCCCGTGAGCCAATCAGAAGCAGCAGAGGAAAGAGACGCCCTCTCAATGAGCCAATCAGAACAGCAGCGGGAAAAGAAGCGCACCCAGTGAGCCAATCAGCAAGGCGGTGGGAAGAGATGCCCTGCCTCCGTCCGTCAGCCCTGTGGCCAGCCGCGGCCACCGCTGTGCTCGTCCTCACCGGATGCCCAGCCACTGATTGACTGCAGCACTCCATCTCAACCTGGCCGAGGACCTAGCAGGCCTTTGATCAATATTTTCCACAGCAGACCACTTCCGTATGATAAATGCACTAGAAGAGAAGAGGAACAGATTAACCTTTCAGCGCAGATGGCAGGCAACAGCCAGGAAAAAGATGGCTCAATTCTAGCGGGAGAAGAGAATGGGCCCCATTTCCCGAGTCCTCCACGCCGTATTTCAGCTGCAGAGAGCTGTGAATAACAATGCCCGCTGCCCAGGCATCTGGAGATGTCCTCTGCCACAGCGGACCAGGCCGCTTGATTCTCAGCACCCTCGACCTGTGTCTGACTCAAAGAAAGCAAGCAAGAAACAGCGGTGGCGGGCAGAGGGCGCTGCTGGGGTGACGTGCACCCGCCAGGGGCCACTGGTGCATGGGCCGGGGAGGAGGGCCGCAGGGAGCTGGTGCGCGCGCGAAGACGAAGGCCTTCGAGAACCGCTTCATTCCCTGTCATAAATCCTTCCCGCTGACAGACAGCGCAGGAGCTGGTTAGTTCACCGCAGCGATGGAGCTGACTGTGGCACAGTTTCCAGCCCTACAACCGGGAGGGAGGAAGGGAGGGGGGGAGAGGGGAGGGAGAGGAAGGAGGGGGAGGAAGAGAGGGAGGGAGGAAAGAAGGGAGGGAGAAGG
>PVKN010019002.1:0-16567 GCA_004027915.1 Capromys pilorides | reverse complement strand
TTCCAGGTCACTTTTAGATTTAAAGGCCAAAGTGAAAGAAAACTTTTGAAAGATAATACAGAAGAATGTGTTTATAACTGTAGTGTGGAGAGATTTCTTAAAACAGGATAAGCAGAACATTGATCATAAAGGAAAATGAGGACAAGTTATGTTGTATTCAAATAAATTGTGTTTATTGAAAGACTATTTGAGTGAAAAAGCAATTTGAGGGGCTGGGGAGATAGTTCCGTGGCACAAGTGCCTGTCTGGCAAGTGCAAGGTCATAAGTGCGAACCCTGGTCCCACCCCAAAAAAAAGCAGTTTGAGGAGTGGGAAGAGAGAATATAAAAACTGACAAAGACTTAGGCAACTGAAGAGTCGTTAAGTAGGAAAAGGTTTAGCTCTTTAAAATGTGTGCCTTGTGAAATAATTTCATCATATTTTTTAAAAAATTATATGCAGAAGTATAAATCACCATCATTGTGAAAATGTTTAGTCAGTTATTGTTAGGACAAGCAGGACAGAAAAAGGCATAATAAACTGGTTGTGGGAGTACACAGCACCCAGCATGATTCTAGCACTCTGGGAGACTGAGGAAGAAGTTTAAACCAATCCTGAGCAAGGTCGCAGTTTACTGAGACTCTTTTCAAAATTAAAAATGGACTGGAGACATGAAGGCCCAATTATTGCTCAGTCCATCAGTATTTTTAAAAATAAAGATACAAGATTTGAACACAGATGTGGTGGCGCATACCTGTAATTGCAGCACTCAGGCCAGGCTGCTGAGCTCTGAGTGAGGATGGTTGCTAGGAATTTAAGGCCAGCCTGGGCTCCATAGTGAGTTTAAGGCCTGCCTAAATTACAGCAAAACCCTGGAGAGAGAGAGGGAAGGAGGCAGGGAGGGAGGGAGAGATTTGAGCATTAACAGGTTGATTTGATGAGTATTCTCAAACACACATGGAACATTACAGAAATGAACAAGAGCTGATAAAACAGGCTTCAAAGCCCACAAGAGGAATGAACACAACATAGCTAAAATCAGAAGACCAGAGGGCTCACAGTGGAGAGGAAAAAAAGAGAGTGTAAACTTGGAATAGATTGGAGATGTTCTGTAGAATTTGCGTTAGATCTTACCCTTATGCTTGACCTAGAAGTAACATCCAGCCCCAATTGGAAACAGAACACAGACCTTAAATGACTTTAAAATGATTTTTAAAAAATAATGTTTTAGCCAGATGTGGTTGCACACAACTATAATTTCCAGCACTCTGGGAGGCTGAGACAGGAGGATGATACGTTCAAGTCCAGCCTTGTCAACCTAGTGCTTCAGTGAGATCCTGTCTCAAAATTTAAAACCATTTAAAAGGGGCTGGAATATAGCTCAGCAATACAGTGCCTGCCTGGGAAGCAAAAGGTCCTGAGTTTGATTTCCAGTACAAAGGGCAGAGGGCTGGAGATACAGTTTATATACAAAGCCCCCCCCCCTTTTTTTTTTTTTTTTTGGTTTTGTTTTGTTTTTTTGAGACAGGGTCTCGCTGTGCAGTTCAGGCTGGCCTGGAGCTCACTTTCGTAGCGCAGGTTGGTCTTGATCTCACGCCAATCCTCCTGCGTCAGCCTCCCAAGTGCTGGGATTACAGGCATGTGCCACCACGCCCAGTTGCCCTGGTTTTAGTCTCCAATAACACACTGTGTTATTAACTTTTCTTGTTGCTGAAACAAAATAATCAACACCCACAAGTTGAAGGAGGAAAGATTTATTGAGCTCACAGTTTGTAGAGCTTTCAGTCCGTAAACTGCTGGCTCCGAGGCAGGGTGACATGGCAGAGGAGAAACAATTTATGATGGACAGAAGGTAGCAAATCAAGAAAGGGACAAGCCAAGCCTCTTTCTGTGTCTTACATTTTATCCAGGCTGCTAGGATTAGATGGTACCAAACCAGTTAGTAAACTGATTTAATTATCACCCATCCTTCACCCTAGCATTGCACAATGAATCAGTCACATAGTCTATATTCAGCTACCTCTGAAAAAGCCCCACCTATGGTGGCATGAGGCTTTGGGGAAACATTTAGACGCAAGCCATAACATATGCAAAGGTTTTTCTATGCGTTAGAGTGAACCACATTAAACTGTCATTTTTGCAGGTTGACTGATTGGATATTTGGCATTTTATATGGTTGAACCTACTAAAAGATAGGGACTTGAACTTTTCTGGTTTTGTTTTGTATATGTCTTCTGGAAAAACAAGTATTATTGGGACAATCAAAAGCATGGAGCTGGTTCTGGAACCTCGTTGGTGCATGTAATATTTTGCACACCAAAAGACATCTCAGGCTTGGGAATGATATTTCCTCTAGAAGTAAATGTGTGATCATTTTAGTGAAGCCATATGGCTCTTTCAGTGGTCCCTTAAAAAGCTGGTTAGTGCCTGCCAGGTCTCAGTGCTGAAACTGCGGGCTCATCTCTAGGTGCTGGTGTCTGTCCTCACCAGGAAACGCGTCTCATCCTTTTGGTTTCTGGCAGCGGTAGCAAATTAGAGGTCTTGAAGTGGGAGGCAGGCAGTATTCCATAGATTGGAATAACTGAAGGTTCCCTGTACCTACTTTTGTGATTTACTGTTGAGTTAACATTTTTTAGAAAATCTCATGAACTGACACAGTAGTTCCAAAAATGTATACATAGAGGTGAATGTAGTTTATTATTCTGACCTCTTGAATTTAATATCCACAGTTATAATTGAGAGACTGTTCTTTCTAGTGTAGCACCAGTCTTCCCAGTTTAACCAGCTATTGTACTTTGGGATTCATTTGTTATTCAGAGACTAACCCAGATATTCATAGCTCCTCCTCTCCACAGAGGCAACACAGTGTCCGTCTCCCTAATAGCACAACCCAGCAATTGCTACTGTGATTATGCCAGAGTACTTACAGAAAGGTTTAGCACTTAAGTCATTAGTATAGACCAATATGGTGGAGGACATTTTTTAAGAGTGTTAAAGGGTGAATGCTTCTTAACACTCTTTGCCCACCCAACCACTAATCAGTCAGGTAAAGCCCAGTCATGCTAAGAGCAGTGTTTTTTAAAAACCACTCAACCTCAAAGTCTTGAGGGCTCTTAATTCTTGTTAATAGTACATTTTACTGAATATTGTTTATTTTTGTTACAGAATTACAAAGTGTTCACTGCAATTTGAAAGCTTTTCTTCTTTTCCCCTTTCTTGTTTTCCTCTCTCCTTCCCACCCTCTTTACTTTCCTGCTTTCCTTTTCTGTGTACTGGGAATCAAACCCACAGGGCCTTTACCACTGAGCTATACCCCAAGCTCAGCCTTAGATTTCGAAAAAAAAATGAAAATAGCTAGTTGTGAGCAGTTTGCTTTAAACCTAGTTACCTAAGTAGAGAGGAAGAGTTTAAGCTTCTGGGTATATTTGTAAGATCATTCTTACTAGGATCTAGGTTTGTTTTGTTTTGGCCTTTGTTTTGGTTTTGGTTTCTTTTGAGAAGGAATCTCATATAGTGTAGGCTGGCCTTGAACTTATGTGTAGCCTTGAATCAAACTCATGCTCCTGCCTCAGCCTCCCAAGTGCTGGGATTTGTTTTAATAGCATGAATATCAAGTCATAACCATAAAGTATTTAGTTGGGCTGAATGCATTTAAAGTTCTCATTTCCTTAGATACAATTTCTTTAATCTCACTTGCTTTGTAGGCGTTCAAGGATATTTTCAAAACAATACTTGCACAAAGATTTAAGCATGTGTACCATTTGTTTTGAAGGACTATTTCATGTTTGTAAGCTACAGGAGCTAAATTTTGTTCCTGTGAGGAAGAGAACACATGATTTTCCCCATCAGCAATCTAAAGTTTGTTGGTATGGTTATGCTGGGATATTCAGAGTGTGTTCCCTTTGTTTCTGGGAACATTACTGCTGTGTTCTAGATTGTCAGCTTCGTTTCAAGTTATCTTTATCAGTTTTGCATAGACTTTCCTTAAATGAATTCAGGTTGACATGTCTTCCAATAAATGTTGTTAACTTAATTTTAAAATGTTCCGTAAAATACATATACGTGTATAGTACGTATATTCCTATTTCTTAAACTACTGAGATTTTAACAAATTCCATCTTAAATTTATGTAAAAAGTGAAACATAGCACTGGGGTATAGTTCAATGACATAAACACCTGCCTGTCAAGCACAAGGTCCTGCGTTTGATCCCCTGTATCAAAAAAAAAAACAAAACAAAAAAACACCACAATAAATGCCTAGTACACATGGTGCCTAGTAGAGTGGTACACTCTTTTCCTTCTCAGGACTGAGTGATTTTTTGTTTCATGCCTTGAGAGACCTTGTTAAGAGACATAAGTAGATGTGGCTGCCTGCTTGGTTAATTCCTTCACCTTCTAAAAGTTTGGATTCATTTACCTATAAGACCTACTTTAAGTATACTATTAAATACTGCAGCCAGGGCCGCAGCTCAGTTGTCTAAAGTGCCTGCTTAGGCAAGCCTAGGCAAAGTGTAGAGACTGCCGTTCAATCTCGGTACTAATGCTGATCCCTGGCACTGCATGCCATGCCAGCCCCACCTCCAAGGTGGGCTGAGCCAGCCATAAATAAGTAATAAATATAAATAAATACTGCAGCCTGTTGCTCTTCTGACCTTGCACTTGCCAGGCAAGAGCTTATTCTACTGATCTATCTCCGCAGCCCCTACACATTTTTTTTTTTTTTTTTTTCTTTTCCGGAACCGGGGATCAAACTCAAGACCTTGCGCTTGCTCTTTTCTCTCCTGTTTTCCACCCTCTATCTAACATACCCTGTGTTTTCAGTGGTTTGTTTATTTCAGGAGTACTAGGAATTGAATGCAGTTCTTTACCCCCTTTCTCATTACTCCCTCTTCAAAACAACGGAATTGAAGTCAAGTCTTTGCATTTGCTCTGAATAACTACTACAAGAACAATGATATGCATTGTATCAGTTATTGGGAATGTACTACTAACATGTTTTGAAACTGTCACATTGTTATTTCTTATTAAAAGTAATAAACAGCAGAATAAAAAGAAAAGTAAATAAATAAAAAGAAAAAAAAAACTTGGCGTTTGCCAAGCAGGGGCTGTGCCACTGAGCTAGGTCCCTGGCCCATGTTCACTGTTATGTTTAATACTATATCAGGACTATGGTAGGAGTCTTCGTTTTACTCACTGATTCATACCAGGCATTAGACACATAGTAGGCACTCAGATATTTTGTTGCTGTGAGTGGGTCCTGTTTCCCACGGAATATAAGAGACATTCAAGAGTTAGGGGAGTTGTGGGTGTAGTGGGATAGGACTACACAGTAATTCTAGAGTTCTGGGAAGCTGAAGCAGAAAGAGCCTGAATTTGAACACAACCTAAAAAATGTAGCAAGACTCTGTCTCAAAATTAAAAAAAAAAAGACTGCTATAGCTCAGATGAAAGCCCTGGGCTTCATCTCCATACATACTTACATTAAAAGGAGGGGCTGGGGAGATGGCTCGGCGCTCTAAGTTCCTGCCTGGCAAGTGCAAGGACCCAGGTTTGGTGCATGGTACCACATGCCTTGCTTGCTCTGGAACCCCAGGCACAACATACTAGCCACCAAAACCAGGTGTGGTGGTGCACACCTGTAATCCCAGCACTGGAGAAGCTAAAACAGGAAGATCACTATGAGTCCAAGCTGCTTAGTGAGACCTTGTACCAAAAAAAAAAAACCAAGACCAGGCCTGTTGGCATATGCCTGTAATCCCAGCATGGGGAGGCTAAAAATAGGATTACCACAAGTCTGAGCTGTGTACCAATACAAGGAAGGAAGAATATGTTTTTAAAAAGTTACAGGAGTACTGATGGTGTGGCTCAGTGGTGAAGTGCTTGTTTACCATGCATGAAAGGCCTGAGTCAATCCCCAGCACTACCACCAAAACAAAAAGGTTAGGGGACTTCTGATGTCACCTAATTGGTCTACAACAGAACTACACATAAAGCATCTGATTAGGACAAGCATTGCTGTACAGGCTTGTGATCCTAACCTACTAGGTAGGAGGCTGAAGCAGAAGGTCCAGTTCTGTTTGTGACCAGAATCATGCAAAGAATTGGATTTGTTAACTGAGGTACCACTGTACATATGTACTTACTCTGGTGGAAACTGCCTTCTTCCCATTCAAGTCAGTGTTCTTTCCTCCTTTTCTGTCCATTTATTTTCATATTGATGTATCTTTTCAGCATTTAGTCACACTGAAACTAGTGGTCATTTAGGTATATGGTCACTGGTTTTATTACCATCTGTGACTACTTCTGAAGGTTTTCATAGCCTCATGTATTAGCCTGATAATTTGGAAAACACTGTGCCTTCTTTTGAAGGGTATTTATGGTACTGGAGCTAATATTCAGGGATATATGTACGTAAACATATATATTTTTTCAGCAATTGAAAACATTCTCAAGTTCCTGCAGTTTAATCTTGTGTTTCCATTAAAACACACACAACACTCGATTTGCCTGAAGAACAGAGCTGACAGTACATTGTAACAGGTTTTCTGCCATGTATGTAACTAACATATATTTTGACAGTGGGAGCACCTACAGGTAATAGAGACAGAACAGTTAATCTGGGTGTTGATAGCTCAACCCACTCTCAGCAAACTTAAGTGCAAATCCTCTACCTAGACCTATCTCGGAATTGTGGCAAAGGGGCTTACTGATGTTAAATGTTCTCTCCTAGGATGTCAGATTTGGCCCACTTATTTCCTTTGTGAAAATTTAGCTTAAACAACATATGCCAGCTTAGGATGTAAGAGATGGTGAAATACTTAGTATCACTGTCTGGAGTAAATTTGCTAATGAAAAATATTAAGGGTATAGGAATGTAGCTCCAGTGATATAGCACTTTCCAAGGGTGTATGAGGCCCAGGGTTCAATCCCTAATACCACAAAGACAAACCAACTATTAGGAGTTTTAAAAATAAATGTATTTGTACATTGTATACCTCCTTGTTGCACATCTTATTAGCTATATATATGGTGACAAATCTATTAACAGTGTACAGTCAACACTTCTTCAGGTGAAGTAAGTGTTGTATGTTTTAATGGAAACTCATGTTTAAACTGTAGGAACATAAAGAGAACATTTTCTGTTGTTGAAGTACTGTATGTTTGAGTTGTGTTTAGCATTCTGAGAAGAGGGCAGAACACCAGAGATACTATATAAAACAGCAAACCCGTAAGACAAGCCAAAATATATTTCACTGCCCTTTCCTATGTAAATGCATCTGTATTTGGATGGATGGATGGATGGAAATAATTTAGAAAAGCAACAGTTAAGTTATTTAAATGTGACCATTGCTTTGAGTTGACTTTATAAATCTACTTGTTGATAAGTTTTTCTGTATAGGTCCTTTAGCAAAATACTGGTGTTTTGGGGTTTTGTTTTTGTCTTTTTGAGATTGTTTCACTGTATAGTTCAGGCTGCCTTGAACTCACTGTTTAGTCCAAGCTCGCCTCAAACAGCCATCCTCCTGCCTCAACGTCCTAAGTGCTGGGCTTGTAGTTGTGTACCACCATACCTGGCAGAAGACATATATATATTTTTTTTGGGGGCGGGGGAGGGTCTACAGGGTGTTGAGGGACTCACTACTAGCTCAGACTTGTGGTGATCCACCTGTTTACAGCCTCTCAAAGCTGGGATTACAGGCGAGTGCCACTACACCCAGTCTTTTTATACCATATAGAAGCCATATAGGTTTTAATTTAGATCTGCAAAGTTATGTTATCTGTAAATAAGTATGACAGTGTCATGCCTGTATTCAAGTAGAGAATTTTAACCATTTTGCTGCCTTGTAGGAGCAGGAGTATAGCAGGAGAGAAAGCTAAGATACATAATGTCAATGTCTTGGTATGGAACATTGGTGAGTAAACCAGATGATAATATGATATAATTTGAGAAAGAAGAGTAGGATGACGACTGCTGCTGCTGCTGCTGCTGCTGCTGCTGCTGCTGCTGCTGCTGCTGCTGCTGCTGCTACTGCTGCTACTACTACTACTTTTCTTCTCCCTCTTCCTCTTCTTCCTCCTCCTCCTCCTCCTCTTCCTCTTCTTCCTTACAATTATATACCTTGTCAGGAGTTTTTAAATTGGCAAATTAGATTTGTTTTTATGAGACTTGAGTTTTCAGAATATTTTAGGTTTATAGAAAAATACAAAGTACAGAGTTCCTGCATATCCTCTCATCTCTTCTTGAGGCTCAACAGATTCCTGTTAGCTAAACACCCTCATTTTTGTAGCTCTTGACAAAAGTAAAATAATGGTGTGTTCTCCATACAGTATGACGCAGTCATTTCACTGTGCTCTATGTCCCTTGTGATCTGCCTGCTCGCTTCTCTCCATCTCCACCTCCTGGCAAGTACTGGTCTTTCTGCACTTTATGGTCTATAGTTTTCACTTTTCCAGAAGTAAAACATAGTTGGAATCATACAATATGCAGGCTTTTTTAGGCTGGCTTCTTTCACTTAGCAGTATGTATTTAAATTCCTCCGTTTCTTTTTGTGGCCAGGTTTAGGCAATATAAAACTTCTGTAAACATTTGATTACAAGTTTTGATACAGACATAAGGTTTCAAGTTTTTTGGGTAAATATCAGCACGCTCAGTTGTGGGATCGTATGGTAAAGGAACATGTTTAGTTTTGTAAGAAACTGCCGAAGTGTCTTCTAAAGTAGTGAATGCAGGTCCTCATTTTCACTAGCAGTTTCTCTTGTTCTGCATTTTGCCAGCATCTGTTATTGCCAGTGTTTAGGGGTCTTAGCTATTCTGATAGGTGTGTAATGTTATCTCAATTTGCAATACCTTGATGTTATATGGTGTTCAGATGTATTCATGTGCTTATTTATCACTTACATATTTTCTACTCGGATGGTTCCCCGACACACACACTCCCTAGTACTAGGGATTAAATCTGGGGCCTTTGCATTGAGCCACATGCCCAGCCCTTTTTATTTTGAGGCAGGGTCTTGCTAAACTGTGATTCTCTTGCCTCAGCCACCCAGAGTGCTAGGATTACAGTCATACACCACTATGCTCAGTTTACCCATCTTAAAATTAAATTGCTTTATTTTCGAGTTTTAAGAAATCTTCCTATATTTTGAATTCCAACCCTGTATTAGATGGGGGGAGGGGGGTCCTCCCAGTCTGTAGCTAGTCTTTTCATTCTCTTAAGCGAATGAGTCTACTGGTAAGTGCATTTTCTATTGATCCTGGAAAGTGTAAAAGTGAATAACTTAAAAGAGAAACCTAAGATCTCTTAAATTCTTTGAATATTATCGAATCCCATTTGGACTTATCTGACCACTCTAGTAATTGCTTTGATCTAAAATTCTTTCTGTATAGTCACTGTGGAATAGTGAGAGCTTCATGTTGATGCTTAGAAAATTGGTGATTATTTGATCACTTCCTTTGCTCTTGTTATATGTAATTCAGTGTTTAAATGTAGGCTGGGGGGCCGGCGAGATGGGTCAGTGATCTAAAGCGCCTGCTTAGGAGGGCTCAGGCAACTGCGGGGACTGCAGTTTGATCCCCGGCACCACATGCTGCGCCAGCGTCACCACCAGGGCAGGCTGAGCCAGCCACAAAATGAATAAATAAAGAAACAAACAAACACAACAAGCAAATAAATAAATAAAATTTAAAAAAAAAAAATTTAAATGTAGGCTGGGAAAATAGCTTGGCAGTTTAAGCGTCTGCCTGGCAAGTGCAAAGACTCAGGTCTGATCCCCAGTATCACGTGCCATGCCAGCCCTGGAACCTCAGGCATGCAGTGCCGGCCACCAAAACCAGGTAGCACTATACCAAATAAATATATAAGTAAAGGATTTTAAATAAATAAATAAAGTTTTTAATATTTTAGTAACATTCTGCACAAAAATATAGTCCCCTACTTTGAAGTTTGTGCTAAATTAAGGACATAAATTTAAAATAATAAATGTGTACTAGTCCAACAGTAGCATTCTACAGTGTAACTTACATAGTAAAGAGCTAAAAATAGCTCTTGAAAATTAGAACTAAATGAAAGTTTGTACAATTCTCACATTTTTACTCTTTTTTTTTTTTTTTTTTTTTTTTTTTTTTTTTTTTTTGGTGGGACCAGGTTTCAAACTCACGATCTTGCACTTGCACATTTTTTACTCTTAATACCTAACCAATATGCTGTCAGTTTCTGAACATTGGACATTAGTTGTTTGACCATGCTAACCGCAAGGCATAAAGATCACTATTAAACTTCTAAATGTAAAAAATGTAGCAATACCAAGATAGTATCTCACCAGTTTAAGTTATCAGAGATTTAGAGTAGTGCTCTTTAGCAGGAAGGCTGAACTTCTGTTACGAAGATTATTCTCCCTTTACAGATCTGCTTATAAAAATGTTGTTTTTTAGAGAAATGGTTAAGATAGAAGAAAAATTTCTCTATGTGTATAATTGTCTCAAACTGCAAATGTGGATTCCCAAATAGCTGGGTGTTAGCTTCCTTTCCTTAGGTGATCTGCTTGCCATACATAATTACTTTCTCACAATTATTTTCATAGTGGAGTACATTGCTTTGGTCTTACTGCTGTCAGCACGGCAGAATCAAGTTCCATAAAAGGCATTTGAGAGACAAACAGCCTTCTTTTTTATAAGAAGGAAGTGAAGGTGGTAAAACCTAATGTATGTTCTGGTTTTCTGTGTATTTTCTTATTCAGGCTCCATTTATGAATTACAAGGTAAGGTGCCAGGTGTGGTGGTACACGCCTGTAATCCCAGCACTTAGGAGGCTGAGGCGGGAGGATTGGTGCAAGTTTGAGACCAGCCTGGGCTACAAAAGTGAGCTTAAGGCCAGCCTGAACTGCATAGCTAGACCCTGTCTCAAAAAGACCAAAAATAAAATAAAAAAAATACAAGGTAGTGTTTTGTTTTGCTGGTGTTTTGTATGTTGTAGCACTAGGGCTTGAACCCAAGGCCTTTGTGCCATGGTATCTCCAGCCTTTTATATTTTTAGTTTTGTTTTGTTTTTTTGGTGGTATGAAGGATCAGAGTTAGGACATTGCACTTGCCAGGCAAGCACTTATTCCACTGAGCTATCTCCCTGGCCCCCTATATTTTTAGTTTTTATTGAGACAGAGTCTTGCTGTGTTGCTAAGTTGCGCAGACTGGACTCAGATTGGAATCCTCCTGCCTTAGCCTCTCAATATGCTGGAATTACAAGTGCATACCTCCACACCTGACTTCAAAAATTTTTTTATTGCTGTATTTTTCACATTTTAGATATATATCACGATCACATAGGGAATTTGTACTTGTACATGATATAGCTTATTTTTTCCCATTTTTCCCATTCCCTTCCTGCCAACCCCTCTTTCCCTCATTTACATTTGAATTTTTTTTTTTTTTTCATTTTTCAAAGTCTGTTATACATTTTGGTCCTTGTACTTGTTTTCTCACACTAGAGAAATAATGTGGCATTTAAACATGTGTGTCTGATTTATTTAACTTAAGAGTGTGATGATCTCAAGGTACATCCATTTAGCTAGAAATATCTCAAGCTTATCCTTTTTGATAAGGACTATAGGAGAAAACCCCACACTTTGTTCATCCTGGCTTCAATAAATTTTATTTATTTATTTGTTTGTTTGTTTATTTTTAAGCTAGGGTCTTGCTGTACAGTTTAGGCTGGCCGAGAACTCACTACAAAGCCCAGGCTGGCTTCAAATTCTTGGCAGTCCTCCTGCTTCCCCAGTGCTGGCATTATAGGCATGTGTCACCATGCACAGCAACTTCGAAAATTTTTAATCCTAGGGCCAGGGATATAGCTCAGCAGTATAGTGCCCACCTGGCATGTACAAGGTTCCGAGTTCCATCCCCAGTACTGGAAGGGAGGAAAAGGGAGGGAAGGAGGGAGGGAGGGAGGAGAAAGAATGAACGAACTTTAAAAATAATATAAAAATCCCAGCACTTGGGAGGCAGAGGCAGGAGAATCGATGCAAGTTTGAGACCAGCCTGGGCTATAAAAGTGAGCTCAAGGCCAGCTTGAACTGCATAGTGAGACCCTGTCTCAATACGAAAGAAAGAAAGAAAGAAAGAAAGAAAGAAAGAAAGAAAGAAAGAAAGAAAGAAAGAAAGAGAATTTTTAATCTTAAAGTTTGTTATGGTTTTTAAGTGCTTTAAGTAACCATACTATGCAGTATCAGTTTCAGAGCCAAACTTTTTTTTTTTTTTTTTGGCTGTCTCAGGTTGCCTTAAGGGTAACCGCTGTCCCCTGTGCCTGACTGGGATTGCCCGTGCCAGGCGCTTACACCACTGAGCTAACCTGAAAGCCTCCTATAGATTACCCATGCAAGAAGTGTGTGTAGCACATACTTTGGTGGCTTCTTGAAAGAATGAGCATGGATAATGTATTTCTGTGGACTTGCTTGTCCCCCAAAATAGTTTTGTTTTGCCCTGACCCTCCTTACATCTCTGAATTTGAAGCCTTCTTGGTTGAAGATCATTTCATTTCCTTTCAGATTTCTGCAGGCATTTTTCTTTATGCATCTTGGTTCTAGTACTGTTTTATGATGTCCAGAACCATCAAATTCCTGATTTTCTTTTTAAATGTTACCTGTTGTTGCTATGGGAGAGGAGTGTGTGTGTGTGTGTGTGTGTGTGTGTGTGCACGCGCATGCGTTTGTGTGTGTGTGTGTGTGTGTGTGTGTGTGTGTGTGTGTGTGACAGTTTGAGAAACTATCCTTGGCCCGTAGTTTTCCTAGAGCTATGTTTGGGGTGGAGGTTGCCTTTCTGGCTGGCCATTTGATGTTCTCCAATTCTAGAAAGGTTTTAAGAATGCTAGGTTTACAATCACACACCACTGTGCATGGCTGGATTCTGGGCCTCTGCTTATCTTTTAACTTTGTGGTCATATTTTCTGCTTTTATCTTTTTCATCTGCTCTATGTGGATTTAACTTTTATTCCCAGCCCTCCAGTAGAATTTTGTCTTTGCTGGCATTTTCATTTTCTAAGATCTCTGTCTGTCTGTCTTGTCTCCTGCTTCTCTTTCTAGAATATCTTGTTATTCTGCAGTAGCAATTCTTAAAATAACTTTTGGTGGGCCTAATGGGTATTTTTTGTTTGTTTGTTTGTTTGTTTGTTTGTTTACTTCTTATCAAATTTCCTTCTTTTGCAATTTGTTCCACATTGCTTTTTATGGGCTTAACTCTCACTAAAAGGCTTTCCTCAGACTTCTGATAATCTTTAGTTATTTGCTCATTATCAAAATTTAAAGACCTCAGAGCTAGATGGAGTAAAACATACAGGCTTGAGGCCTCACCATTCTGGGAGTCACTGGATATATCATTTGTGGGTATAAGCAGTCAGGGTATGTGTCTTCAACTATTTCCTCCATGACTAATGGGATTCTCAGGGGTGGAATTTTTCCAAATTCCTGCTTAAGTCTACATGAATATTCTGGATAAAACTCACGTTTTTAAATTGCTACAATGCATATTGTTGTCCTCATAGTAGTTATACAGAGCACAGGGTGTAGACATGATAATTTTTCTAATCAGTGTTGGTACAAAAAATTTCCTCTCATTGAACTAAGAGAAAGTAGTTGTATACATAGTCCAGTACTCCATCATCGCAATGGATTGTTGGCAGAACTGGCAGGGTCGGAAGCTGTTGATTTAAGCCTTTTACAGTTCAGCGTACTAATATAGCTTTACATTTTATCCTTCATGGTTAAACTTTTCAGCTGGGTGGTTAAGGGCAAGTTAAAGCAAGACCTGCATAACAAAACATGTAACTTTTGTATCTGACAAGCTCAGTCAAATCCCCTTAGGATTTACTTTGAAACCATGTATAGCGCTTGCTTTATAGAACTGTTGTCAGTGTCAGCCATCTGCATGAGTCACGGGCATTGCTTGACCAGTTTGCTCTTTGTAAAAGCCTGAGAGAATGTTTTCTCTCTAGGTAACTCTCCTTAGGCACACTATATTTCATCTGTCCCTTTCCTCTGTGGTCCCATAATCTCCTTGGACAGAAAATTTGGGAAACCACCAAGTTATTGGATGTTACAGCACAGGTTCTCTTATGTCTTGAGTCCTCACTGACTTTGAAGGGCTAGGGCCAAAATATTGGCAATCCTTGTGGATATAACTCATTAAGGGAGGACTCAGCCACATAAGATGTGCATGTAACCACTCAACCAGCTTCTTTGATATGTGTGATCATATCCTCAACCTTTTATGTGACTGGTTTGGTGTCTTTCTCTTCATGCAGGGGACAGACTCTAGAACTGGAGAATAAGACATCTCAAAATCTGACTTCAAAAATGACTTTTCTTAGGTTCTGCCTTGTTTGGGCCACCTCTTTTCACCTTGACATCTGAGCTTGTAATGTAAATCAGGTTGGTTTTGTTGCTGGTTGGTTTTGTTGCTGCTGGAAAGGAATTTGACCTTCTTGGGTCATGTAAGTCAGTAACCACTGGTTCTTGTGAATTCTAAAATTCTAGTGCTATCCTTTTTCTTGTTTTATCTTCGTGTGATTATGAAGTTATTTTTGTTTTTATTGAAATGCCTATAGTAGTAGTACTTCAATTGGGTTTTGGAAGAACAAAGTTAGTGTATGATTGACTATTTTAACCCAAAAGCCCTTTACAAGTATTTTCAATAGTTAGACATACCTGGAACCAGGTGCGGTGGCACGTGTGTGCCTGAAATCGTAGCACTCAGAGGTTGAGAACCAGAGGATCAAGAGGTTGAAATGGAAGGATCCCGAGAAACTAGCCTGGGGGCTACAGAAAGTGAGCACAAGGCCAGCCCAAACTGCATAGAGAGACCCTGTCTCAAAAAAAAAAAAAAAAAAAAAAAAAAAAAAATTAGAGTCGAGCATGGTGGAGCATGCTTATAATACCAATACGTGGGAGGCTGAGGCAGGAGGATTGGTGCAAGTTCGAGACCAGCCTGGGCTACAGAAGTGAGCTCAAGGCCAGCCTGAGCCACATAATGAGACCCTGGCTCAAAAAAAACAAAAAAGGAGAAGGAGAAGACATACCAATTATGTAATACATTTTTATGAAATTCCTGCTGTGTGCCAAGTACTCTTGTCTTTTTCATCCAGTGTGCATTAGTGTTAAATCCACAATACCTATGTAATTAATATAAATGGCAATTTATATTCAATTTATGTCTTGAACTTGATTATTATTCAAATTCAGGTTATCATAGTCACTAATAAGGAAATTATAAAATAGGTTAATACCTCCATTTGAACAAATGACTTTAAACATTGGCAATTAATACAATTCTGTTTCTATGCGGAAAATAAGTTTTTTTGAAAATATGTTCTTAGTACTATACACTGAGTCCAGAAATACTACTATATTGCAATCATAGTATTCCTTATAATTATGTTCCATATAGTCACCACAATACAGTGGGCATAGATATTGAGCCGTTGCTCCTATGGAAAATGCAAGGCTAGGGACCTAATGAACCTTCAGTCACATTTTCATCAACCAATCAGTAGTAAACTTGTTTTCATAATCAGTGAACTCATCAACACAAAAGCACATAACTAGAAAAGAAAAATATGGTGTTAAATCACAACTAGGACTACACGCTTGTTGGGGAGTTGAAATAAGAAGGCAAAATACTGCAGCGCTCAACTCTACTGAGGACTGGCTCTGAGGCTCCGGGTTCTGCTTCACTGTGCACTGTCTGTGCATGACTATAGAAACTCCAGAAACCTGTTGATTTGTAGGTTACAAATATGTTTTGTAAGTAGGAAAATACACAAAACAGAATCCAATTGTATATCTTGTCCCCAGTTCCTCTATTGCTACAGGAAAAGGGCATTTATAATAATCCCCTTAGAGGAATCATTGTAGATTGTGTATATGTGTGTTTGTGCAAACAAATATAAAAGCTGCTGTTCTCCAGAGCTTGTAGTAGACAGTATAGAGATAATAGCCAGTAATAAACTCAGTAATTAGCCATTTCCATAGCTTGCCTCATTGACTTTTACAATCTTGTGAAGTGTTATTTTGTTTTGTTTTGTTTTTTTGTCTTTTTGAGATAGGGTCTCGCTGTGCAGTACAGGCTGGCCTTGAGCTCACTTTTGTAGCCCAGGCTGGTCTCAAACTCACATCAGTCCTCCTGCCTCAGCCTCCCAAGTGCTGGGATTACAGGTGTGTGCCACCACACCCGGCCCTGAAGTGTTACTTTTATTTTTTTAAAAAAAGTGGCTTGATTGGATTCTTCATAGTCTTAACCTCTAATCGGAAAGTAGGGACTTGTCACCTAAAATCTTAACCGTTATTCAGCACTAGATCGCGGTTCCAAGAGAACGCTTCTTGCTTCTGGACCACGGAAGTTGTGTGTGGGTAAAGGTACTGTGTCACAGTGACAGGCTATAGAGTATGTGTGTGTTGCTTGATGTAAATATAATTCCCTCATAGGTGTTTTTATGTATAACTAACGATTTAAAAGGCTGTTAAATGAGTTCTTTTTGTGTTTAATCATTGTAATCCAAATGATAAGTATGTAGTTTACAATCTTTCTGAGAGAGAGAGAGAGAG
>PVKN010019001.1:0-16577 GCA_004027915.1 Capromys pilorides | reverse complement strand
CACAACAAGGTGCTAGTATTATCAAATAGTGGAACATTCTCACATTTTGGTACTTCATGCTTAGATAAAATTGATGATGGCTTATCTCAGACTAAAATTATGGCATTTCCCTTTAAAGACAAACTTTGATCAGATGTTTAAATTCCAAACCTAAAGCTGTTGATCACAAATAATCAGCCAGGACTTGCTTATAACTTTTGTGCCAACGGACTAGTTGAGAACTGTGTAGGTTAAACAGTAGTTACCCAGCCATTGGCCCCACTTGCAAACTGGACCGCACTCAGTGTTTTTCCTATTTCTGGCAATTCGTGTGGTTCAAGTAATACTGGAGTTGGTAAAACATAAAGGGTCAGTTTATTTGAGACAATACCCAATAGCCATAGAAGATTTAAAAAGATTAAACCTCATGTTTAAGAGATCTCTGCTAATGGACCTACAAAATGTTCTGACTAGTCTTTTTATAATTACGAACTTAAAAAAGGTTATTATCTTCTAGATCCTTCTGCTAATGTCTCTATAACTATTCAAAAGTTATCAAATCAATGGTATGTGAGATACTGAGGTCCTCCAGACCCTATTGTTATCATCTTTGTGAAAGTCATTACTATTGACTTGGTGAAAATCATTATCACTATATTCATAATTCTTCCATTGATGTTATTTAACCCATGTGTGTTTAATAGTTTCTTTGGCTTTGTCTTCTCCATTTTTAAAGTGATTCCACCTACCCAAGACAAAAATGGCAGGTGTCTATTGAGGGCCTTTACATAGGACCTTTGGAGATTATCTCTGATTGCTGGCTCATAACCATGACCCCTTTCAGCCTGAGGAAGCTAGATTGGTCATCGTCCATGGTTCTCTCACAGCAGTTTGGGTTACTTCTTCAGAGGGGGGAATGTTGTGGGCAGGAAAATTAGATAGAAACATTACAGGCAGTTAGGCAGGGCCAGGCCCTCAAGCACAACATGGAAGACAAGGTGACTTTACAACTAGAAACAGAAACTCCTCTGCCATGGGCCAGATCTCAAAACAAGAGTAAACAAAAGCAACTACATATTTCCTTAAGCGTGGGCATCAGGGATTGATGTGCTAAATAAGTATCAGTCACTTTAAAAGAGCCTAGAAAGAGTCAGGAGCCCTAGTCCAATAGGTGGTATTCTTGCTTGCTTGCTGTGTGACTTGCTTTCCCATTGGATCCTGATTTTAAACAATTTTATCTGAGCAATGGTGCCTGTTATCTCATTGCTTGACTACAGTCTTTGTCCCACCTCATGCCCACCTAAATGAGTTTGGATGGTTTCTCCCTTAGACCCGCCCCACTGCATGGTTTTGCACTTTAAAAGTTCATGGAAGAGACAGCTTGGGCAGTGGGGTTGGGGGGACACCCCACTCAGGGCCCTTCCTGCTATTCCTCTCTCCAACAGGTTTCTTTCCTTTAATAAATCTATTCTGCTCATGAAAAATGTTGCCTAATATGTAACAACTTAGGTAAGGCAGACACTTGCCACATGCAGATTTTGTTTGAGACACCGAAGATAAACCAAGGCCTTCACACTGAATGGAACTACTTCCTCCATCTTGTTGTTTTGTTTTTTTAGATTTTGTGTCAATTGCTACTAAATTCTCAAGACGGAGCTCTAATTTGTATTCCTCTGTCTTCATCCTAGCAGAGTACTGGAATAAGAGCATTCCTGCTGTGCCAGATTAGGATTTTATGATAAGCAGCTTTAAACATTACATCTTTGGCTCGATTGCTTTAATAAAAAAACAAACTTTCTTTCCAGTTTGTGAATGTGATACCAAAAGCACAGCTATTAGAGGAAACTTCTGTTCATACCATAAGAATAATAGTAGAGTACTTTTATCTACTGACCTAGAAGAACTCATATTTAGCAAGTCTTCTCTAAGCAATCCGTGTGCCAAAAATGTACCATCCTGCCTTCAACATGGAGCACAGAAGTGTTTTACAATCTACATAAGTGATCTCAGCTTTTAAATTAGTTACCTGCTTATGCAGTTTTCTGATTTTTTTCTTATTTTTTTATCTCAGGCCTACTCTGTTGATATTGGCTTTTCAGTTTTTTTTTTTTTTCGTAACTTAATCTGTGTATCATCTATCTCCTCATCCATGCATTAACCTCTCTCTCTAAACTCTATCTCTCTGACTGCTTCCAAGTTATCTTTAATTTAAAAAAAATTTTTTTTCGTCTTCTTCCATCACAATGCTTTATTCCAACATTTTCCTGACAGTATTCTAGAGAACAGGAATCACATAAAACAATCTAAGACAACTTTTTTCTCCTAATTAAATTTGTTTCCAGCACATTTTTGAAAAGTTTTAATCACCTTCAAGAGGATACTGTGTCTGAAAATTTCTGGAAAGTTCTTTAGGAAAAGAAGTTACTTTTTTAATAGCTTTAATTTTTAAGTTTGAACATTGTCATAACAGTATTTCATTTTGACTTCACTCACCTTTATTCAGAATAATCATTTTATAGAGTTACTTATTTGCTTATGTGAAATAATCCATCTTTACAAAATCCTTGGTAAAACTGAGCATGAAAGTACTTGTTTACAGTTTCCCAAGACTTGGGAAGGGAAGGCTAAAGGAGTTCAAGGCCAGCCTGGGCTACAGAGTGAGTTCAAGGGCAGTCTATTAAAAAAATCCTGGACAAGAATATATTGAATTTCTTACTGAGATTCCAACTTCCTTCAGTACTATCATAGACTAGTTGTGCAAAGATTCTGTTTTTAGCTGTCTTGGAACCCATTTTCAGAGTCCATTTGTGGACACATGTAATTTGCTATATGCTTTTGTTCTTTATCTTCGTATTGTCAACGTTTTCATAACCACTGACTATTTTTCCTGGTAGGTTATATGGTTATCTTAGTTCATCCTTCCAAGAGTAAAAAGAAATCATGAAAGAATAATCCAAAATCTCCCTTATAAAGGAATGACAGAATCTCAAGGAATAGAATGAGGAGTGGTGTACTATGGACACACTGGTGTTCAAAGTTGGGAACCTGCATTATTTCAGTGCCTGACTTGAACACTACAGAAGCACAAGCCCTGTCAAGTCTGAAGAGGACCCACTAGAACTAGACTTCAGGTAAGCTTCTTTATGATAAAAAATCTTCAATAGAAGTGATTTTCAATGTAGACATGATAGTGAAAGCTTAATTATTGAATTGTGTAATACAAATTGACACATAATTGTAGTTTTTCCAGTAGACTTACCATGTGGTTACAACTTAGTTCTTGGTGTGACAAATATTTGAAAGGTTCTCCCTCTTAGAATCTTTTTTTTTTTGGTCATGCTATGGATTGAGCCCCACACTGTAAATTTGCTAGGCAAATGCTGTATCACTGAGTCGCCCTTTCAGCCTCTGTAATATTTACTATCTTCAATTATAAATATGTTTTCTCAGACAAGGTACAATATGAAAATGTAAAAATGAAAATTTCCAGCTGATAGAAAAGCTTACATCCCACTTGCTGAAATTTTGAAGTGGTAATTTTAAAGTATGATAAAGGAGAGCACAGAAGTAATTATTAGGTACCCATTTCATGTTAGAAAGTTTACAAAATGTTCTACACACAGTATCATATTAAATAATCTGCATGTCTCTGACAAGTAATTATTTTATTCTATGTTAAAAAAGAGGAAATAAAGACAATATTAAGTTAAATAGTTTCATCATTATCACCAAATTTATATAGCACCTGGTATTACAGTCTATATCTGTGCATATTTGAGTGAGTTGTTTTCTTTTTGGCGTGTGTGTGTGTGTGTGTGTGTGTGTGTGTGTATGTGTAAGTTGTTCTTGATTTAGGTAGTATATCAGAATCCTATGAGAAATTCAGTAAATTTTAACATTGCATTCTATAGTCAGAGAATACAGTGTGGTCTAGACATTTGAATTAAATTTTTCTCAGGTATTGCTGGTACAGTTGAGGTTGAGAGTCACTGCTGTATATTTCTTCTACAAAATCCTTTAAATTGCCAAACAATTAGACTTATTTTTAAATCTAGAAAACCACCCCAGACAAAACAAAAATTAAGAGCAGAATGAAGAAACATCCTGTTTATAGGATAAGTCTTTGGAGGGAATTTGAAGAGATCAGGAGTTGTACACAAAATCCTGAAAAAGTGCACAGCGGTAGCACAAGTGGCTTCTGAAGTTAAGACAAAGCTTACTTTAAACACCCTCAAATAAATTAAGTAGGCCACAAAACATCCCTTCATTTCTTCTCCAATCATAGTCTAGTATTGTTGTAGGTAGCTGAATTAGATAGAAATATTATAGGCAAGTTAAAGCAAGACCTGTATAACAAAACATGTATTTTTTGTATCTCTCAATGTCAGTCAAATCCCCTGAGGATTTACTTTGGAACCATGTACAGTGCTTTCTCTCCAGGTGACTTTCCTTAGGTACACTATTTACCATCAATCATTTTCCTCTGTGGTTCCTTAATCTTCTTGAACCACCCAGCAGAAAAGCTTAAACATGACGCATGAAACTTAAGGTCAGTTTAGTATGCTGAGCTGTAAAAGGCTAAAATCAACAGCTTCTAACATTGCCAGTTTCACCAGTAACCCACTGCAAGTATGGAACAATTTTCTATCTATACAACTACGTTCTCTTAGATCAAAGAGAAGAAATCTATTGTACCAATAACCAATATAAAATTTATCATGTCTATACCCTGTGCCCTGTATAACTACAACAAGGACAATAATATGCATTGTATCAATTATTGTGAATGTACTACTAACGTATTTTGAAACTGTCACATTGTAATTTCTTATTAAAAGTAATTTTTTTTTTTTTAAAAAAAAAAGAAGTATAGGCAGTTAGATAGGGCCAGGCCCTCAAGGACAATATGGAAGACAAGGTGACTTTAGAACTAGAGACAGACACTCCTCCACCATGGCCCACATCTCAAGATAGGAGTTAAGAGTAAACAAAAGCAACTACATACTTCCTTAAGGGTGGGCATCAGGGATTGATAAGCTAAATAAGTATCAATCACCTTAAAAGAGCCTGGAAGGAGTTAGAAGCCCAAGCCCAATAGGTGTTATTCTTGCCCACTTATTACGTGACTTGCCTATCCATTGGATCCTGATTTTAATCAATTTTACCTGAGTAATGGTGCGTATTATCTTAGTGGTTGACCATAGTTTTGTCCCACCTAATACCCACCTAAGTGAGATCCCATGCCTTTTCTACAACCTTAGACCTGCCTCACCACATGGTTTTCCTCTGTAAAAGTCCCTGAAAGAGATAGCTTCCTGGGGACACCCACTCAGGACCCCCTTCCTGTCCCTCTCTTGGACAGGAGCTTTCTTTCCCTCAATAAATATGTTCTGCTGATTACCTCTGTTTGTTCCTAAAATTTATTCTTTGGTTTTAGAAAACATGAACTCATCCCAGATACTTTTCAGGTTGGAGATCAATTTTTCCCTATACCATTTGGAGGTTCCCTTTTGGAGGTCATCCACCCCAGATCAGTTTTTTCTCCTTGCATCAGTATCACTTTCAAAATTAAGTAAAATTTAGACAATTTCCCCCATAAAAATATCTAAACAATTTCACATTTATGTTTAAAGCCTTTGAATGTTATGCATTGCACTAAAAAATGCCATGTAAAACTTAATGTGTCCTCCAGTGTGAATCAGGTTGCACTGTCTCCACCCACAGAGCTTACACTTAGATTCCTCCCCATCCACAGAGCTTTCAGTTTTAGAGTTTTGCTAGGGTCACTCCAATTGGCTTTTATTTGGTGTAGATTGTCACTCTCTTACCTTAATCTGAAAGTGTTTGCTTATCTTCTCTTTCTTAACACAAACTATTGTGCTTAGTGGGAAAGAAGATCCACTTAACTATCACCCCACCCATCACTTTGCTGATATGGTTACCTATCTTTAGGCTACATTACATTTTCAGAATTTTAATTTGCTACTCCACAGAGAAACTTTGTGTGTATTGCAATTCACATCTTTTCAAAGACAAATTACCTTGAAGAATAGTTCAATGTCAGTCTAACCTGCTATTTGAAGATGTATCCATATGCTTTGGATGTAATCATGCTCATTTGCTTCTTGGTGCTTCTGATTAGAAGTATGTCTTTATGGGTCTTCAGATGGCTGTTTCTGTCTTTTCTAGTAGAGGTTTGCTTTTGCTAAGTTCTTGTATTAGTGGTTTCATGTCTTTCTCCTGCAGTTTGACAATTTTTACGTTACATAGTATGAAACTTCACTGTTAGATTAAAACACATTAAGGATTTTCATGTTTTGATGAAGGATATAATACTCTCTTTTGTCCTGGATGTCTTTTCTTGCTTTCAAGTTTCACTGAAATTCATATAGATACTTTTACTTTGTTTTGGTTAATAGTCACATATCTTTCTCCACTTACTTGTTTTTAATCTGCATTGTTACTCATAATGTCACTTTACTGTGGAGAATGCATAGTTTGATCTCATTTTTGGGTCCATTTTGACAATCTGTAGCCTTTAATTGTTGTATAAGTAATTTTTTAGGTAGTTGCATCAATGGGCTTATGTTTGCTACTCTTTATTATTTGTTACCTTTATTTTTTGTTGTAATTGTTGGTCTGCCCTTTATTGTCTACCTTTTTCTGTGTTGGCTTGTGTATTTTGTTATTTTACATTCCTTTTTATCACATTTGAAATATTGTTTTAATATTTGCCTTTTTGTGATAATACTGATGTCCAAAGTAAACTAACTTGAGAGTAATTTAAAGTAATACTACCATGAGTACTTGCAAATGAGAAAATATCCTTGATTCCCCTACCTTGCCTCCCACATCTTTGCTGTTACCCTTTTCACTTTGGTACACATAAATATACAGTAGTACTTTGTTTCATGAAAGGTTTTGTATGTGAACAGCTTAGCTAGCTCAAATACAGAAATGTTTGCAATCACTTTTTGTTTGTATTGACCATCTTTACCATACATTTGTGGCCATCTTTGCCAAAAGTGTTACAGAAATTAAATACATATATCAAGAAACCACTGTAGATATACATTATGCATACATATGCACATGATTATATTGGTAGTATAATTGTGGAGGAATTTTTTTTTTTTACTAAATCTGTTAAAAATGAGGAAAGCAGTTCATTTCACATGCATTTATTCTGTCTTTAATATTTTTCCCTTTCTTTATGTAAGTCCAATTTTCTGACTTGTACTACTTGCATTCTCTCGGCAAACTTTTTGAAACATTTCTTGCAAGGAAGATCTGCAAACAAATCTTATTTTTTTTTTATCAAAACAAATCCTGTATCTTCTTTATTTTACACAATATTTTAACAAAGTACGGAATTATAATTTATTTTTAAGCACTTTAATGCTTTGTGTTCTCTAACTTGTATGTTTTATCTGAAATCTATTATAATTCTTATTTGTGCTTCTTTATAAAAGGGTTTTTTCTTCCCCATAGCCTCTGGGATTTTTTCTGAAATTTCAGTTTGATGCCTACAAGAAGGTATTGTTTGTTGGTTTTCTTCTCCATTCCTTCTGTTTAATGTTCTCCATGGTTTCAGTGTCAGGAATCTTTGACTTCAAGTAGTGTTTCATTTCTATATAATCTTTTTTTTTTTTTTTTGATGCAAGTTTCACTATGCACTTTGGACTCCTAGTGATGCTCTTGTCTCAGACTCCCTTAGTGCTGAGATTACAGGTGTGTGCTATCACACCTGGTTCTGGACCCACTATTGTGGTTCCATGGATTGAACTCAGGACCTTGTGCTTGCCAGGCAGGTGCTTATGCCAATGAGCTATCTCCTGAGCCCAGTGTTTTATTTCCACCCCCTTTTACAATCTGCTTTCCATATCCCCACCATAGATATGTGTGTTATGCCACACCTTTCTCAAATTTCCATTGTGTTTTTATCCAGCCATTTTTCTTTTTCTTTTTGTTTTTCTTTTCAGCATTCCAAATTTCTATCATCACATTTTCAGATCTCTTGCAAGCCATGTCAAATCTGCTGAGCCTGTCAAATGCATTTTTATTTCTATCAGAGTGCTTTTTACCTCTAACAATTATTTATTTATTTATTTATTTATTTATTTATTTATTTATTTATTTTTGTCTCTTTGAGAAGATCAAGCTATCCAGGTCAGGCTGACCTTGAGCTCTCTTTTGTAGCCCAGGCTGATCTCCAACTCACACCAACCCTCCTGCCTCAGCCTCTCAAATGGTCTTCCTTTATTCCTAACATTTCTGTTTGTCTTATTGCACTATCATTCTGTTCTTGCACACTATCTGTTTTGTTTTATGCTACTTTTGTGGTTATTCATCATAGCATTTCATTTTTTAAAATCTATGTGCTTATACCTCGAGGATTCTTTCCATGTCTTTCTTTTGTTCTGTTGCTTGCTAAATCTTTTCATAATTTTTCTGGCACTCTAGGATTTTTTTTCTCAAAAGACACACATAATACTTTGGTAATAGGTGATGTGGTAAGTATACTTTCACTAATGTAATGGTAATGTAGGATAGATGACTTCTTTAATTTCAAAGTTTTCTCATAGGGCTGTAAACATCCCAGTTCATAGTCTCTGTGTGTCAGCAGTGCTTCTCCTTTTCTCTATCCTCAGGTGAGGCAGGATAGGATGGTTGTAGTGTGATGGAGTTGATCACTTGACCTCTTCCTTGTGGATCTAGAGTTGATTGGAGTTGGATGATTACCTCCACAAAATCTGGATACAACTTGAAGAAAACCTAGCAGGATAGGTGCTAATAAAATAGTTTCTTTTCCTTTTCTTTTTTTAAGCAGGGAAGGTTTTTTAAGGACACATTAGACTATTTTAAAAGAATTCTGTTACTCTGCACCATACTTGAAGTTCAGTGAGCTTTTTCCCTCAGCATTCTCTGTGAACAACCAAGAGAGTTCCTGAATTTCAAACTCATTCTACATTGATGCCTGTCTATGACAGAGACCCATGAAATTCTTAATTGTCAGTTGCCCACATTGAACCCCCATAGCTTGTCAAATATGGTTACTTAATGGAGCATATATTCTCAGTTTTTTGTTCATGTAAATTGTTACTTTTTTACAGTGATCTGTTTCCTCTTGATTTTTCAACTAAGCAGGTTGCTTAGTCAAAACATGGTGAAAATTTCTAATTTCTGTATGTACCACAAAGCAAAATGAATGTATTTCAACCTATTTTCAATTTTATTTTACAAAATGACAGTAATTTTATCTTGTGTGCATTTCCTTTTAATTTGGGTTTTACTGGGTGCTTCTTTATACATTTTTATGAATGCTCAATTTATGCTTCAACAATAGCCCTAACAATAGTGTTTTGCTCATTATGCTGCAGTAGCTACTGTGATATCCTGAATAAATTCAAAACTTTTATCTTTCAAGATTACTGTGTATTTAAGAAAGACTCTGGATTGCACAATGCCAGATCCAGTGAATAATGTGGATAAATACATAACATAATATTTTATGAGTCTGACTTTGGGTTGCATGACACACAACTGCTGCATGCACTTTAATTATGATCGTTTTTCATGAAAGAAGATTTAGGGATCTACTTCAGAATGGGACAAGGATGAGATAATAATGGTGTCTGAAACAAGAGAGGGTGTTTTGATGGTGATTAAGAGCAGTCTGTAAAAAAAAAAAAAAAAGAGCAGTCTGTCCTTTGCTGTAACATTTCATATTTAAAATTCTTCAGAAGCCTTTATATGTACTCATACTTCTAATTTCATTTTCAGATATTTGAATTCAAAAATGCTCCACAGCATACTTCTCAAACAAAAATCTTATCAAATGTAATGTTTCTTCCTGTGATACACACACATACATACCCACACACCCCCACACAAACACACAACATTTTCCTTGATAACAAGCAAGAGAATTCTAGTAGAAATGTCATCTAATATTGAAGAAAATTGAGTAGATCAGAGAGCATCACTCAAGGATTTTGGAGAACATTGCTGACAGAAATAATCACTGAAGAATGACTTAAATAATAGACAAAGAAAAAAACCCCTGCATTTAGAAAAGCTTATGCTACTCAATGAGACAGAATGATGAAGCAAAAGCTTAGGAATAGGTGATACTGTAATTAGAAGATGGGTGAATTTGCAATTAATTGAGCCCAGCTTGAATGTGTACCTTTTGGGCACTGGTGAAATGTTTGAAATCTATTTAGTAGATGTACTGGAACCTAGAAAAGTTTCCATGCGGCATGTAATTTAATACCATTTCTGAAGTATATCATCCCCCCCATTTGCTGAGATCCAGCAATGTGAGTGGAAGATACAATGGGTATGTAATGAGATAACTGGAGAGTCAGCTGTATTTCTTATGTCATTCATTAAAATCATAAGTCAGACTCAGGTCTCAAGCATGAGAAGTGTAGAGAAGTCCAGTCTCTCTTTGTAAATAGAAGCAATTATTATTTTCTTAACAAATAACACTACAAAGTAAATCACTTGCCTTATTCTTGGTTGTACAAAGTTGGCTTTTACTCCCTGGATCGGGCTCTCCGCAGCTGTGCCCATGAAGGACAATACTAATGGATCAGTCTTCATCATTCTACACTATGGGAAATGAGAGCTTTCCTTCAGATGTTCAGCAAAATTAGATACAGGGTTAACATGACAAGAGAGGAGTTTAGATATAGAAAGCGAGGGGCAAGGAAAATACTTCAGTTTAAAATCTAATAATGAGCTGGTCTTAGTTTTGGATACTATTTTTTCTTCAATATTTTTATATGTTTTCTCTTTGATCTGTGCAGCACTGTTCTATGCATTGCAGACCTATATGTGTAAGGACTATAATCAGGATGTTGAGATTTGGCATTATGTGTCCTAAGGACTGAGCACACCCCGTGACTAGTATTCTGTTAAGAAATCAGATATACTTTGAGGCATGCTTCTGTAATAGTCTTTAAATTTTTTTTCCTTACCATATCATACCTGAAGCATTTCAGTGATTTCTCAAACTGATTCCCTATCTTTGAGACTTTTGTTTCAAAACAGTGTGCACAGTTATACATGTTTTCATGAGTTTTACAATTCTCTAGATTTCAAAATCCTTCAGGGTTTTTCTGGCTCTCAAAGTCATTTATCACCCCATGATCTATCTTTTCAAGCAAATATAATTTTTTCTCCTGTATTACTGGTCATCCTACATGGTCTCTGTGGCCGCATATGCTTTACCAATTTCACATTGTTCATCAAGTTGTTCTCACTTGAAGTTAGCTTTCCTCACATCTCCATCTTTCAAAATTTGGCTCAACAACACTACTGAGAGTTTCCACATCTATCTTATTCAAATGAAACTTTCCTATTTCTTAGCTGATCTTTCATTAAAAGTTTTATCATTTCTATCTCTATTGGAGTACTGCAAATAAAATGCTTCATATCACAATTTGTCCTACTGATCTCTGAGTTCCTGGCAGGGAATTCATTATCTTTCTTAGTTTTGTATTTTACAGCAAAATAAGATGGGCTGGGGGGCCTCTATAAACAAACTAAATTTATTCGTACCAGAAAATCTCAGAAGTACAAGATTGTTTCAGATAGACTCACTGGTGATGGTCAGCTTCAGTGTTCACAAATGTAATGTTTGATTATGCTATCTGGGGACAGAAGTGAAATTAGATCATGGAGTCTCTGTTAGAAGGGCATTAGCCCAGTTCATGGGGACTGTGGGACAACCTCATCACTTCTCAAAGGACACATGTTCTAATAATTGTCACAGGTGAAAAGACTTCAACATACGAAATGGTAAAAGGGGCATAGCTACTGCTTAAAACACTTTTCTCTGTTCCTTTCCCAAACTGCACACACATATTTCCCTGTTGTGTAGGACAGTGTTCAGTTTGACAGCTATTTTCCTCAGGTATATTTCACAGTGAATGATTAAAAGAATTCTAAATAAATGAGCCATCATTTGCTTATATCACCTCAGTCTAGTTTATTACACTTTGAGGTGTTCCTTGATTGTTCTTAAGAGTTGAAAGTTGTACACAATGATCATAAACTTAAGCACAAGAAAATATAAAGCACGTTCTTAATTTCCACTCCCACATCTCATCTTATCTTATTTTCTTCCTCTTCTTCTTTGATGTACATTAGCTCTTTTCTTTCTCTTTCATTCTTTATTTGTACTTTTTTCCTTTGGCACATTTTCTTTTTTTTTCAATTTTGAATGTTGGGTCAATCTTATTCAATGCATCTTTTTTTAGAAAGAAGTCATATAGCTTAACTCCCCACAACATAAAACTTTCAAGTACGTTATTACTCCTTAAGACTTGGCTGTGACATATTAATTATTATTATTACCATTCACTTAAATCATCGTTTTTTAAATTTTATTTATTTATTTATCTAATGGCTGGCTCAGCCTTCCCTGGGGGTGGGGCTGGTGCAGCATGTGTTGCCAGGAATTGAACCAAGGTCCCTGAGGTTGCCTAAGCAGGTACATTACATCACTGAGCTATCTCTCTGGCCCATAAATCATTGTTGTGGTAACAAGTAATTGCAGGGGCTGGCGAGATGGTTCAGTGGTCTAAAGTGCCTGCTTAGGAAAACTCAGGCAACTGCAGGGACTGCAGTTCAGTCCCCGGCACCACATGCTGCGCCAGCCCCACCACCAGGGCAGGCTGAGCCAGCCATAATATAAAGAAAGAAAGAAACAAACAGGCAAACAAATTAATAAAAAAACAAGTAATTGCAATATTTTCTGAATTCTGTGACTCCTGTATTCCTGTTAATAAATCTTATAATATAGGAATAAAAATATGGGAAATGAGATTTATATTAATTGGACAGACTTTTTTTTTTATTCAGAGCAAAATCAGTACTGATTTATGCATGAGTAATTATATAAACTTTCTTCATGCAGGATTAGTTTTCTAATTAGTTTCTTCATGCAGATGTAGTTTTCATCTGAGATAAATTTTGAAAGATTTTTCTGTTGGAAACTTTATACTTTTTTTTTTCTTTTTCTACTCATTTTATCTGTTTGTGTCACTCTTTCCCTAGTCTAAGTTTGGACATAATTTTACAGGAAAATAATTTCCTCAATTATGTATGTAGTCTATAGCTCATGAATCACAGCAAAAAATCTTAATGGGTCATTAAATATGTCAATATTTTCTAAACTCTTTAGTATATGCTTTAACCCTTCGGTCTAATTCAATTAAATTTCATTCAGAAGAAAATCCTGAAACAGCATATATATTATATATAGACATTTCAAAATCAAATATAGTGTTCCCCAGCTCTCAGTAGGGTGAAAAGAGAGAGAGAGAGAGAGAGAGAGAGAGAGAGAGAGAGAGAGAGAGAGACAGAGACAGAGACAGAGACAGAGACAGAGAGAGAAAGATTTCTCCATTATTTGTATAGAAGCTGAAATTTCTTTTTTTTAAGTTATTTATTTATTTATTTATTTATTTATTTATTTATTTATTTGTATTATGGCTTCTCAGCCTGCCCTGGCGGTGGGGCTGGCACAGCATGTGGGGCTGGGGATCAAACCATGGTCCCTGGGGTTGCCTAAGCTTGCCTAAGCAGGTGCTTTAGACCACTGAACCATCTTTCTGGCACCTATAAGCTTAAATTTCGAAGTGCATCAGACCAACACAAACTTTCCCTTATCACACATACAGTGTGATTCTCAGTTTTTCTATTGTGAAGTGTAACCCACGGCCTACTGAGCAGAGAATATACAGTAGGAAGTATTGGTGGAGTCACACTCCCTGAAATACAGCTGATTTTGAATAGAGGGTGGGTGCTGAGTGTGTAGCTTTTTCTTTCTTCTGCTGCATTTAAAGAACAAAAGTGGAAAGGGAATGGATTTTGACACCAAACAACCACAGTAGATTGCAAGCTCTGAATATTAGGATTCACCTATTCTTCAGTTCCCATCTGATTCCAAACACCTAGCAGATTGTAGCCAGCCATAACATCTTAATGAAAGACAGACAGACAGACAGACAGACAGACAGACAGACAGACAGAAAGAAAGAAAGAAAGAAAGAAAGAAAGAAAGAAAGAAAGAAGTTTTTAAAGAACAATTGAAATTAAATGTGGCTGTTATTTGCCAGTGGTTTAGCCAAAGCCAAGGTTACTTCAGTTTCATTGTATTCAGTATTGAGTCAAGACTCATAATACAGTACCCATTATTCTGATTTATTTATTTTTTTCCAGAACTGGGGATTAAACTCAGGCCCTTGTGCTTGCCAGGTAAGTGCTTGTTCCACTGAGCTGTCTTCCCAGCTCCATCTGCCCCCATCATTCTGAATTTCTACCACTTTTTGAGAAATGGCTGACAAGTTTTCAAATAGAAATGGAAGAAACGAGTAAGTGGCTAGAATCATGGATGGAGTTGTGAGCAGTAAATTGAAATAGCTCTAACCACAAGCACCGATACAAACACCTAAGAACACAGTCACCAGTCTGCCTTAGAGTTATTTCTCTGGAAGATAAGAAAGTTACTACTGTCTTTAACTTTGATTAAGTCCCAAGTTATTAGTAGCATTGGGTATGTCTCTTCACATATGGCTTAAATGGCATACTTATCCTACCAGGTCACTCATGACCCTTCACTATACCACACCAGTCACAAATGTATTTGAAAAGAAAAAAAAAAATTATGAATGGAGACAGCAGATGCTGGCTCACACAAACACCTACTTTGCTTCGGGTTCAGTCTATTCTGTATTTCACACTTGACAGTTTTGCAAATTAGGAGTAAAAGAACAACATCTTCAGATTGGGAATGTAATTAAACTCTTTTTACAACAGGCAAGAAAACACTAAAATGCATGTAGACTTACACACATTTGCGCAGATATCAAGGCACAGGCAGTTGAAAAGCACCATTGTCTCTCAAAGGGACAAAACATTAGGCAGCTCATGTTTTAACTATATACTGAATTACTTTGTAGCTACATTCATTAGCATTTCAGTAATGTAACAATTTAATTGTACTATGAAACTGGTTTAATCTTCTTCTCCTCAGTAATGAGAAATGCTTCAACCTATTATAAAACTTTTGAAGTGTTTGTACAATCCAGGAACTCTGTGAGCCTTTCCAGTAGCATCTTTGGGAGTCAAAACTTACCCAAGTTTTAATTGTGACTTTACAATCACTTCACAAAGTACTCTTAGCCTATTTTCTCAGCACACTCTTCTCATTTGTTATTCCTGGGCCCACTTCCTGGTACAGTTCGCCATTTCTACACAAGTATATGTTTTTGTTAAAGCACCTCAGTTCCTTATGCTTTCACAATAATTTATTAGAGACCAATGTTGGTGGAGTTGACTATTGCACTAACGTCTTCCTCAGCAGGACTAAAGCTCTGCAAGCTAAGGATCGTTTTTATTTTTCCTAACCATTATAAATTTCATATCTGAGGCTACTGACCTGTGTTTAAGTCATGAATATAAGGATGAATGAGTTAATTTGTAGGTAGTATATAAATAATTTTAAAATTTTTGGTTAGTACTGGGTAGCTAATTTGACCATCAACATTTTAAGACTTTCAGCTTAAAGCAAAAAAGCAGCACCTACATTAAAGAAAGGCTATGGATGGAAAACAGTAAGTCTATCACTTCATAAATACAAGTTGATTTAAGGCGATTCCAATGGTGATGTATTATAAATTTGAAGAAGTTTCAAGAAACAAGTCAAATATTGTGGTCATTGCCAGTCTTTCAGTTATGCAGGGAAAGAACTGGAGGTCCTAGAAATCAAGAGCATAGAAGTCAGTGAAGAAACTCTTATCGTTCATTTAGATGTGTCTTCTAACACCCAGAAATTGTGATTCCTGTCACCTACACTCTTGCCTTCCCTCATTCTTCATGCCTCCAGCTAAACTGGCCTTTTTCCACTCCCCCGCATGCATATCTCATGAGTGGAGCTGTAGTCATGCACGATTGCTGTGATCTTTAGCTGGTAATTTGGTTTTTATGGCTCTACATGTCACTCAAACATTTGGTCTTTATTCTGAGCTGTTTCAGATGTTTCTATGAAACACACATTCTGTACTGCTTTCATAATTAAAGCATTGTTTGTGTTACATGAGTTGCTTTACCTCTCTGAGCCTTACTTTTTATAATAGTGATTTCTGATTGAATGTGTTCTTAGTAGCTGTATATTGAGGCTGAAATTAAAATAAAATAAAACATAAAACAAAATGTGTACAAATAATCAATATTCTATGTCTTATCTTCAGCATTGCATCTTCAACATCTACTATTAATCTAATAAGAATAGCTGGTAGAAAAATTAAAAATATAAGCAGAAGGAAAAAAATCTGTATGCACTGAGAAATAAAACATAGGGTATAATGGCTTTATAAATCAAATTACATTTGATGAGGGAAAGTGCAAGATATGTTATTTTGTTTTATTTTTTTTCTTTTGGTAGAAAGAAATCAGCAATCTTTACATAAAATTCTGTCTTATCATTTTAGAAGAAGCGTCTGAAGTACACAATTTGCACATGTATTTAACATATTAACAAAGAAAGCAGCTGATAAATAATTTATTGAGTGAATTTTACCCAT
>PVKN010019000.1:0-16577 GCA_004027915.1 Capromys pilorides | reverse complement strand
GTTCCCCAAAATAACCGACTCAGTGGACGAGCTGGCTAGGCAGAGGCAGGGGGCTTCCTCGAAGGGGGCCACTGCAGACCAAGGCAGGCGAGGAGGGAGCCCTGGGCCGTGCAAAGAGCCCCGGGGCCCCCTCGCCTCAGAGGCAGGGCCCGCGGTCGGGGGCGGGGGTGGGGTGGGGTGGGGGAGGTTCTGAGTCTGACGCCAGCACTGGTTGGGAGGCAGGCGGCAGTGCCCCTCAGTGACTCTGGTGGCCTCTGCTCAGACTCCAGTTCTGCGGTGGCTGACTGCGATTCCAGGCACTGATGGCTCTGTGCCCCAGTTTTCTCCTCTGTAAAAAGAGAGTGCTTTCCTCTGGGGTCACTGTGGGGCGGGAAGGGGCTGCTCTGCTCACGTACTCAGCAGCACCGCCCACGTCAGGTACTCGGGACCGCTGGCCACTGCCCTTCCTTGTTGGCTACGTGGAGAACAACCCAGGACGCCCCCAGATGCAGCGTGAGGGTTGCCTGTGTCCTAGCGCACGTCCGCTCGGGAGGGGGCTGGAAGCTGCGGCCACGCAGCAAAAGTAATCCTAGGGCTCTTCTCCAGGAAGGTCCGGCTCCTGCTCATCCTCGGGGCTGGCCGAGCTCGAGGTGTTTCCTCTCTGAGGGCCCAAGGTGAGGAGCGGACTCCTCTCACACTCACTGCAGAGCAGGTGTTGTCTTATGACAGCAGTGAAGAGGCACTGGCCCCTTAGAGACGTGTGTGTGTGTGTGTGTGTGTGTGTGTGTGTGTGTGTGTGTGTGTGTATTGGTGCATATGTGAGCATTTGGGTGTGTTTGTGTGTGATGTTGTGTAATGTGAGTGTGGCTTTCACACATCCCCACTAGAGTACAACATCGCTGACCCTCTGAGGCCTGGTGAAGCAGGTCTGCTTCTGCCTAGGACAGCCACCCTCCAGAGTGCTAGTGTGTGACATACTGGCCTGGACAGTGATCTCCTGAGTGTCTGTTCTGCACCCCAGGAAGTGGCAGCCCAGTATTGACAATTCCAATGCCCACACTGTCCTGCCCAGCTCTGAATTTCTTGGGGGGAAGGGGGTCCTCCTTGGTGTGATGTGCTTCTCAGAGTCAAACCCTCCACAATAGTCCCCATCCCTTTATTCTGCTCCCCCTCACAAGCAGCACCCCTTCCTTCTAGCAGGCTCTCAGGTATTCCCACCCCGATGCCTGCATACAAGGTGACCCATCCAGTATGGCTTTCATGAGCCACCAGAGCCGCACCACAGCCCCATGGACAACATGTAGGACTGTTCTGTCCCTTGTTGCCCTGGGTCCTGGATTCCCTGTCCCCAGCTTGCTGTCCTGACCTTAACAGTTCTGGGTCCCCCCTTCTCCAGCCCTTCCTGCCAGCTCTGAATGCGGCTCTGTACAATTCCTGTCCGGCTGGTCACTGTACTAACTTGGGAGAGACTGGGCCTTATTTGTTCTCCATCCTGAGCTTCTCAAAGCCTGCTACCCCCTGGCCCCACCCAGTGCCAGCACCTCCTCCATTGCCTGTCCAAGCCACCATCTTCTCATGGTGACTGTGATGGCCTTCTAAGGGGTCTCCTGCTTCCCCTGCAGGCAGCAGAATGAGTCTTAGCAAGTGCAGTTAAGATCATCACTATCACCTAAAATCTTTAATGAACCTCTCAGTGCTGTTACCATAAACCCTGAACCCCTGCTGTGGCTCACCCGGCCCTGTGTGATCTGGCGCCCACCCTCTCCACACAACTCTGCCCCTGCTCACTTAAAAATAAATACTTATTTGGAACAGGGTCTCAATATGCAGCCCAGACTTGCAGTGGTCCTCCTGTCTCAGCCTCCCCAGTACTGGAATTACAGGGGTGAACCACCATACCTGGTTTTGTGGGTGGTTTGATGCAGGGCTGGCACGGCATGTGGTACCAGGGATCGAACCAAGTCCTTCCACTTGCCAGACAGGTGCTTAGACCACAGAGCTATCTCCCCAGCCCCCTGCTCACTTTGTTAATCATCTCTTCTGCACCTCAGGGTCTTTGCCCTTGCGGGACCTGCTGCTAAAATGCTCTCCTTCTAGATCTCTGGCTTGCCTCTTCTCATGCCCTGGGTCTGGGCAGGATCATCTCTGCTGCCCTGTCTGGGGTAGTCCCTGTTTCCTGGGCAGGCGCACTCTGTCTGTTCTGCTTCCCTCTGGGGCTCTGTCAGGTCTGTGATCACCTCAGAACGCTATGTCTGCGTCCTCCCTGAGAGCGGGCTGTGGCTCTAGGATGTCCCAGTCTTCAGCACCTGAGGTTCACCCAAGGCACATTTTCACAGAGTGGGTGAATGGAGGAACGAATGGGAGCTTATCTGGACACCGTGCGTAGACCCAGCTCAGTACTTACTCATTCCATGTCCTCTTCCTTTGAAAGCCTCCCACCACTGAGACTTTCTTTTAATGAAGAATTCATTTGTGCTAATTCTGGCAAGAGGTGCATATTTTAGTAAGAAACATCTGCAGACACAATTCTGTAATCCAGGGGCATCACCCCGGTAATGAGATGTAAAAGAGGATCGATGTAACATGGTGATTTAGGACACAGAGGCTCTGACCAGGCCTTAGATCGAAGTCTCTGGGACCCAATAGGGGTACACGTACTGCACTGGGGGTCAGCGTGGAAGCAGCATCAAGTGCCTGGTAGTCACCTCTCCTGCATCCGACGCTGGGGAAGCCCCTTTCCCCTCCCTGGTTTCAGTGTAAGTGGGAGTTCTGAGCTCACAGGAGTGCAAGGCTCAGATAATATGATAGTGGGGTCCTGGTGTTTTGTAGATTATAAATCTCTGGTCAGCTAATAAATGAGATTATGATAATCAGTAAAATCAGCCCTGTTTTAGGTTTGGAGAAACAGAAAAGTCCAAAGCTAGTAGCTAATGTGTAAAGGCAGCTGTTGGCTTCACACATAGGGTTTTTCATAATTCAGGCAGTTCTGGTTCATGAGCGCAGGACCCGGGGCCTTGCAGTCCCACACCACAGCCACTGTGTCTGCGACAGTGTCCAGAACAAAAGAGAAGAGAGGGTGGAATTTGTTCCTGTCATCTCTTTGCAAGAGTCTGGAAGCTCACCCAGGGGCCCAGGACTCATTCTTAATCCGAGTTTTACCAAAATTCCACCCCATGGGTTCCCCTAGACCAGTTGCCAGTGGAGAAAATGGCATTATTGTGATTTGCTGGTGGTTTCCCAGTGGAGGTACAGCTCCGGGACATGTTAGAAGTGTGTGTGTGTGTGTGTGTGTGTGTGTGTGTGTGTGTGTTTGTATGTGTCCTGTCACAGTGATGGATGACAAGGTGGTGTCACCATGTCCTCCATGTGTGGGGCACAGTCCACATGAGACACAGTGTGGTTCCCACCCAAATCTCAGGGTCCCCCTGTGCATTCACTCATGTAGGAGATGTGTCACTCTCAGCCCAAGACCGACATCCACTTTAGATGGAAACAAATCTTCATGCAGGATTTTAACACCAGTATCCTACTGCAGGCATTGGTACCTTTATGTCCCTTGCCTTCATGACCAGCCACTCCCGATCTTCTCTCTTCTCCAAAGTTGTTTTCTAGATGCCCGTGAGGCCCTAATGATCCTGAATCTTCTCATTGGCATGTTTAAAAATGATTTACCTCATCCCAAATTATTATTCTTTTATTTCTTTTTTATAATCCACTTAGGGTACTATAATGAGTTTTTAAGTAGGTGTGTGATATTCTAGGTTAATTATTTATGACTTGCATCTCAGGAAAGTAGAGATTATTAAGGGAAAGAAAAGAGAGATCATTAAGCACATTCTTTCTTCTTGAGGTCATGATGGGGTGGAGACGTCTGGCCTGGATCCATCAGACCCGAGTCCTGGGATGGAGAACTGTCACACTCATGTTCTGATGGCCCTGGTCACTCCTGGTTTATGACCAGGAGAGAATTTGCTGGTGGGAATGAAAGATGGATTCGTTTCTTTGAGTACATCCCAGAATGGATGGAGGGAGGGTGTTGTGTGACCAATGCCCAGGATGGAAGTCCTGAAAGAAGCTTCTGGATGCCACTGCCACCTGTGTGCATGCAGCCTTTCAGCCCACACTTACTGAGCATGCGTTGGTACCTGAGGTTCTACGCTGGGTGTGGCAGTTTGGGGACGTCAGCCCTGAGCCTGCCCTTCAGGGCTTTCCTATTTGGCCAGGTAGATTGCTTGTGAGAACCTGGAAAGCTGTTCTGTTCAAGTGAGGCTTAACTGGAGGAAAAGGCTGCATCGTGATTGTTGCTTTATTTTTATTTATTTATTTTAAAAAATTCTTTCTTAGTTTGTTTCTTTCTCTCTCTCTCTCTCTTTCTTTCTTTCTTTCTCTTTCTTTCTTTCTTTCTTTCTTTCTTTCTTTCTTTCTTTCTTTCTTTCTTTCTTTCTTTCTTTCTTTCTTTCTTTCTTTCTTTCTTTCTTTCTTCCTTTCCTCCTGTGGGACCAGGGATTGAACTGGTTCTTGCATTTGCCAGGCAAATTCTACTGCACTATCTCCCCAGCGCCTTGCTTTATTTTTAGTTAAGAAATAAAATAGCACCTTAAGTGATTATCCTTAACCCTTAAGCTATTTTAATTCATTCACCTGAAGAATATTTATTGTGCATCTACTAAGGGCCTGTCCTCACAGTGGGTGCCAGAAATCACATAGACACAAAGTAGAAGAAAACCAGAAAGGCCCAGGAGCCCTGAGAAACAGCCTTTCCACCTCTCTGTACAAGTTTATGACCAGGTTTCTTTGTAGGAAGTCGTCTAATCACCTCAAGCCCTGTACCACCCTTGGGGACCAAAATGGAGTCACCCAGCGCATGTCCACTTGTTAGTACGTGGTCTGATCTGGGAGGACATAGCACATGAGCTGAGATAACCATAAGGTTTTGTTATTTTCTGTTATGGTTTATGTCTAGTTGTCCCCCCAAAGCCTCATGCAATCATGGGGCAGGGACTTCTAGAGTTTGAGACTTGACTCATGATCCACTGGGATTATGTGTTTTAGTATGGATGGGACTATGGGTCTGAGTATTGCTATGATTATGGGTGTGGTCTAGGGCAGATATCCTAAGGCAGAGAGCCTGAATGTAATATAAAGAGAGACAGAAGACAGACTTATGTTGTTGCTCTCTGCTCCCCTGGTTGGTCGGTTGCCTCTGTCACCATTTTGTTGCTGTTCCGCCGCCATGAACTGCTGCTCTCTGCCATGTACCTTTCTGCCTTGGAGCCAGCCAAGTATGGACTGAAAACTCTAGTAACTGTGAGCTAAATAAACCTTTCCTTCCTTCATTTTGGGTGTTGGGTATTTGTCCCAGCAATGAGAGAAGAGTAACTAAGACAGAATTTGGTACCAGAGAAGTGGGATTGTTGCTGTGACTGACCTGACCATGTGGATTACAAGCTTTTGGGAATGGCTTATGGGAAGAGATAGGAAAGGTTCAGAGATGCCACCTACAAGCGAAGCACTAGAATGGCTTTGGCTGTTCTGCTTGGGAGATTCTGGTCAGAGCTCAGAGCAGAATGCTGATAGGAGGCCTGGCAATAAGGACCAGGCTGGTGAGGTTTCTGCTGAGAAGGACAGCATTGGTTGTTAGACTCCAGATGATTTGTGCTATGGATTGGCTGAAAGTCTGTCAGAATTTTGCTCATGCCCAGAGACTTTGCCTAAGACTGAGATTAAACATGGCGGATTGATTAATCTTTCAAGAGATATTTCAAAGCAGCAAACTATTGGGGCTCTGGCATGGTCGTTATTGGTGGCTTTCAGCCAGATTTATGTTGAAAATCCAGAGGAAAGAGCCAAGCAGGATGATTTAAAATATTGTGAGTTTGGCCAGGAAGGAAGCACCAGGAGAGCTGTGGACTGCAAAGATGGAGCTGAAAGGATCTCCATTGCTGGGAAGGAACCAGAGAATCAAAAGGATGGCCTGAGGGCATCACAAGAGGCAGCAGCTCTCTACCCTTTGCAGCCCTAGAATTACAAAGGAGAGAGGCTTTGCCTTGAGAAGAAAGCCACAGAGACCCAAGTACCAGAATGGCGGCAGCGGCCAAACCAGGTTCCAAAATGGCACCCGCATGGAGTTTGTTCCTTGGAATCAAGGTCAGAGTGTTCATCAATCCAGGCATTCCACCCCTACAACAAAGAGAGAAGGAAGCCTGGCTACTGCTCCAGCTGGCAGCAGACCTTGGTATCACCCATGTGGCACTGGTTCTAGGTGCATTTAGAATGCAGGAGTTGTTAGGTTAAGAAGGCTTCCACCTTGATTTCAGAAGAAGGCCTGGGAGGCCTGGCAGTGTGCCCCTGAGAGGTCAATGTGTGAAGCAGAGAGTGAGAAGCCTATTCAGTGGAAACCCCAGAAGTTTGGAAAAGCTGGGAATGTGGATCGTGCAAAGAGGGAGCAAAACTGGCCTAAGAGAGAAGCCATGGAAACTACCCCCAACAGTGCTGTAGGGGCGGAGCCATGTAAGGCCTTTGGAGCTCACAACTTAGTGCAGACTGCTTTGGATGTTCCAGTTGGAACTATGAAATTTAATGTTTACCCTGCTGGATTTTGGACATGTGTTGGTCCCAATGTTTTGTATTACCCTGTTGTTTGCAACTTTTGGATTGGTAATGTTTATCTTGTACCTTTGAATGTTGGATATGTTTAACTTTTCTTTTATACAGGGGCTCACAGTTGAGAGTTTGCCTTGGATCTTGGAGGAGACTTGGATCTTGGACTTTTCAGCAATGCTGAAACTGTTGGGACTTTGGCAACTCTTAGAGATGAACTAAAATGTTTTTTTGCACAAAGGAATGTGCATGAGACTTTGGGGGTCCAGGGGTGGAATGTTATGATTTATATCTAGTTGTCCCCCCAAAGCCTCATGCAATCATGGGGCGGGGACTTTTAGAGTTTGAGACTTGACTCATGATCCACTGAGATTATGTGTTTTAGTACAGATGCGGTTATGGGTCTGAATACTGCTGTGATTATGGGTGTGGCCTAGGGCAGATATCCTAAGGCAGAGAGCCTGAATGTAACATAAAGAGAGACAGAAGACAGACTTATGTTGTTGCTCTCTGCTCCCCTGGTTGGTCCGTTGCCTCGGTCACCATGTTGTTGCTGTTCTGCTGCCATGAACTGGATGCTCTCTGCCCTGTACCACTCAGCCTTGGGCCAGCTGAGTATGGACCAAAATATCCAGTAACTGTGAGCTAAATAAACCTTTCCTTCCTTCATTTTGGGTGTTGGGTATTTGTCCCAACAATGAGAGAAGAGTAACTAAGACATTTTCCATCTGGCAGAACCATGGGGACACTGTATGCCATTGATGGCAGTGAGGGGCTCTCAGAATAACCTAGGGACAGTACACAGACTCTGAAGCTGAATCTGAAGGGTCTGTGTTTACTTACTGGTGGCCACTTGGTCTCCACAGTGGCCCTGAGTGGGGATAATAGAACATTCCTTGCATGATGTAAAGAAGACGCCCAAATGCTTGGGAAGACAGAAATGTGTTCAATGACACCCACGACACCCCCTCCTCCACCCACTTCCTGCCTGCAAGAGCCTGGCCTACCCTCAGTTCGCCAACACAGTGATGATGGGGACAGTGGGCAGGTGTGATGGGGACACTGGATGGGAGGTGTCAGTGGGGGCAAGGACAAATGACAGAATTCAGTCCTAAAGACAAGAAAGGTGTGCTTGCTATATATTCCCTGAGAAAAGAAGTAGCAGTGAGAACACTTGAGCGAGAGCATCTCTTCCCATTCGTCATGGTATCCTGAGCAGTGCAGTAGTTGGGAAGTGTCCCAAAATGCTGTTAGATCTGTGTAGCAGAAAACTCCAGATCCAGTGGCCAGAAATCACAGAGGAGACTCGTGGCCTCTTGCCTAATCTCTTCACAGAAGTTAGATAATCAGCGGAATGTGGGTACCTCTCCAAGTCCCAGTGGGCCCAGAAGTTCTGTAGATCCATCCTACCAGATTTGGACAACTGGAGTAACTCATGGAACAAAACCTGTGGCCAGAGTAAGACCCCAGAGTAAGCCCTCCTTAGGAGACAGCAGTTTGTGGTGAGTTGAGGAGATTGGTGCCATCCTCAGTGACCTGAAGGACATTGAAGGGGGGGGCCCCATTGTATGCCATCCTACCCCATTCATCACCTGCTTGGCCTGTGTAGAAGCAGGTGGATTTTGAAGAAGGACTTCAAACCTCATCAGGTGGTGAAGCCAGTTGTAGCCACCATCCCAGAAATGTCTTTGCTTGAGTAGATCAAGCTCGTCCTCCAACTCAGAAACTGCCTATTGACTGGAGGATGTGTTAGTTATTTTATCTACATCAATTTCTAAGGACCAGGAGAGGCAGCTGCACCTGCCTACCAAGGCCAGCAGGACCTGTTTGCCTAGTCCCGCCCCAAGGCTGCTGAGCCTTCCCCTTTGGCCATGGTACAGTTGTTGGTGACTCTTGATGATGTCTCTGTTGTGTGATACACCATCCAGGTCCACCATGTCTGTGCCCCTTTGCTGCTTAGATCTGATGACGCGAGAAGCAAGGACAGTCAGTGCCTTCTTCAGTGAGGCAAATATGACTGTTAGCCATAGCTCCAATTCTGTATGAGTAAGAGTCAGGAGACTGCAGCAATGTCAGTTATTTTAACAGTAAAAATAGCATGTGTGTGCATGCTATATATATGTGTGTGTGTGACTCACTTGTCATTCATTATAATATGTATGTACATTGAATAAACTTTGTTAAGTATTGAAAATTCAAAATACAAAGAGAGCACAGAGGCAGGGGTTCATAAATTATTGTTCATGGGTGGGCTGACTATTTCTGTAAATAAAAGTTCTTTGGGAGCACAGCCATGACCATTTGTTTAGCTATTGCTTGTGGTTGCTGTCATACAAGGACAGGGTTGAATAGTTACAACAGAGATCATGTGGCTTGCAAGCCTTAAATATTTACTGCATGGCCCTTTGGGAAAAAAAAATGTCCTCAGCCCTGTGCCAAGGGGTCACAGAGATAGCAACTGAGACTTGCAGAACACAGCGGGGCTGCAAATCATGTAGCACTGGCTGCCTGAGGATGCTGCTGTGTGGAAGGGCACTGCAGTGACATTGACAGGGACAGATTAAAAATAGGAAGAGGCAAAACCAGGATGGGAAGCAGACAGGAACGCTCTTCCTTCCTCAGGCTCTTGGTCTTCCTCTAGCGCCCCCTGCTGGGGTACCGTTCCAACAGGAAGTCACCAGCAATCACTAGTGAAGCCCATCAGCAGCGAAGCTCGTTATGGTTCCAGAGCCATTGTTCTTTACTGCAGGAGCAAGGAAGTTGGGATTGTGGGGTGCCTGGTGTTTCAGATGAGAGATATTATCTTAAAATCTGATGGAAAAGTGGAGGCATGCCTTCCCTGTCAGCTCCAGGCAGAGGAGATTCAGCAGGGAGGACAGTGTACACATCCAACAGGAATGCCTTGCAGGTGTCGCTGTCGCGATAGGGACTTGTTTCTGTGTCTGTACAATGGCCATGAAATAATGGGAATAATGCATCTGTAACGAGTGTGTTTGCCTCCACTTGGCATGGACACTGGTCATCAGAACCCAGCACACCCATGGCTGGAGGCTGCTGGTTGCTAGATCCGCATGTGTATGCGGCTCTGCCACGCTGGCTAGCATGTCCACCCATGCCCCCCCTCACTCACTGTTGGGTCTGGGTGTGTTATTTGGCTGTCATTGTTTCTCTCCCCAGGTACTGCCACACATTATCCCAACTCAGTGACCCACAGCTTTCTCTTTGGCCCATTCTCTCTAAGCACCCTGAGGTCAGCAGCAGCCTGGTGTGTCCTGGTCTCCTCCGGTCCACAGAGCACAAGCCAGTGCCTGTCACTCAGCGAGTGACCAGCAAAGGTTCTGTCCAGGATTGAATTTCACACTTAACTCCTCTTTTGGTCAGCTGCTTTATCTTCAATGACAAACGAGGAAACCTAGGGCCCAGAACGGTTAGGTCACCTGCCCAATGTCACAAAGCAATGAATGCACCCAGTGGATTTTTCTGAAAACAGGATCCTTCATGCTATGCTTTTGCTACTGCCCCAAGCCTTCTGCTTCCTGCCTGCCCTTCTAGTCTCAAACCAGTTTACGCTGGTTCAGGGAAGGCTGGCCCCATCCTGGACAGCGCAGGAGTTGCTCTGGACAGAGATACCCACTATCCTCTTCATTTTGATAATTGCACAAAGGAAACAAATCCAGCAATCTGTGTGTGATCAGCAGTCCCATCATTTTGCCCCTTAAGAAGGAAATTTATGGGCTATCCACACTCGGGGGTCATCATTTCCCAATAGTTTATAGTATCAAGGCTCCTTTATCCCCCTACCCCCAACCTAATTTATATGGATGGGCAGGCGGCGCATTTCCTGGCACCGGAAGGCTGTGAATGATTCACGAGGCTTTAGGAAACTTGGGGAGGTTAAGGTTTTGCATAATGCAAATTGGGCGAAGATGTTTGCGCTGCATCACTGTGGATGCAATTAGTACAATGTGCACCAAAAGAAATTCATTTTCCTGGGACAGAGAAAGGTCTGCTTGGAATGCAAAAGAGCATGGGTTTTGCAACACAAGAGCCCAGCACTTGGTTAGCGGAGCACCCTGTGACTGTTTGATTTGCAGCTTTAAAGAATTTAAGGATGAATAAAACAGTGAATTAATTTTCAAAGGACTGTTGTCAAATGGCATAAGATCAAAGGGTATAGTGGGAGAAAACCGGGGCTGTACCTGGGGTGTGCTCTGGGCCTGGGTCTTGAATCTTGTGTGCTACTTGGAATCCTCTCACTCCCAATCCATCAGGCCTAATTCAAGTGCCCTCTTCCAGCAAGCCCTCCAAGCTCACCCCAGCCGGCAACCTTCCCTTCTTGGCCACCTCCTTTGTCTGATTGAAGCTGGTTCACTCATTCATTCAGTACACACTGACTGACCGCCCGTTGCAGTTCAGGCACGTCTGGTAGTAGGTGCGTGGGCTAGGGTAGTCAGTGAGACAGCGGACTTTGTACTTCTTGGAGCTTACGTTCTAGTGGGGAGAGCAGGATGATGAAAGAGGGGCATTGTCCAGTAGATACTGGATGCCACAGAACAAGGAAAGGCAAGGGGCGGGGCAGTTTGTAGAGAGGACAGGAAAGGCCAGGAGGCAGGGATGACTTACAGGGTTGTCAGGGAGGGCCTGAGATGGTGACACTTATGCAGGGAACAGTGGCAGTGCTGGCAGATGGGGGAGACAGCCTGCCAGTCCTGGAAGGCAGTCACAGGCATAGAGGAGCAGGTGCTATGGGTATCGGTGGAATAGGCCAGGGCTGGGGTGGTGCGGGATCGAGAAGGGGAGGAGAATGAGAGGAGTCCAGGGGAGCAGTGCCGAGGGGACGTGAGCCCCGTTCACGGGCACATCAATTCACCTCCTACTTCATTCATTCACTGAATAAAGACTTCCGTAGCCTGTTTGTGAGCCAGGACTCACAAACAGTCTCAGATCTGGAAATCCTGCTCCTGAGAGATCATGTTCTGATGGAAAAATGGAAGATACATAAGCCAGAAAGATAATCCCCGAGAGTAATGGGGAGATGTGATAGAGCAACATGGTCAAGAGTGTGGGCCTGGAAATCCACTCACCACCAGCTGCCAGGCCCAGGATATTGGGGGTGTGGGTGTCTTCCTCCAAAGCCCATCTAGCAAGTGGGGAGACTGCAGCTCTTAGAGGCAGGGACTCTAGCGTCTACTTACTGCCTTCCCTCCACAGACCCAGGGACTGTCAGAGAGTAGAATTAACTCTCTTCTTCTCATGGGGCCTGCACGAGGCTGAGGGAAGTTCTCAGGCACGGAGCATCCTGTAGCCTCTCCTGCTGGGGAGCCGTGACATTGCATTGGCCAGAGCAGGAGCAGCTGGATTTGGGGGGCAAGTCTCAGGCTTTGAGGGGACTCCTCTCCCACCCACTGCAGTCACTGTGGGCTGAGGGCTTGAACACAACGCTGGGCCTCCTCTCCTGGCCCAAATGGGCTGGTGGAGACTCTGACACAATACAGGACCAAGACTGCTCTGTGTGGGCAGGGCACCTGCCAGGTTTGGGCCACAGCAGTGGGCCTGGAGCCTCATCTGCTGGGCCTCCTGGGCTTCTGCTTGCGCTGCCCCTGCTCCAGTCTCCAGATGGCCATAGATTTGATCTCATTTGCCCACTCAGAACCTCCCGTGGCTCCCATAGCACCCAGAGAGAGCCCCAGGCTGAGCAGATACTGGCAACCGTGCTCCTGAGCCAGGCCACGCTGGGGTCACCTGGGAACTCCCATGAATGTCATCACCTGGGAATCCCACAAGCATCTGCTCAGTGCACACACTGAGGAAGGAAGAGTGGGGTGAAGCCTGTGGGGTTCCCAGAGCCCCTGGGCTGTAAGGGGACATGGAGCGTGGCAACAGCTCCTTTAGGGGAAGTTTCTTCTGGCTGTGCTGCCCCATGGCACAGGGGTGTCCCTTTCAGACCTGGGGGCCCTGCCGGCTGCCCCCTCCTGTGCCATGGAAGGAGGGAACCAGATGTGACTTTACCCTGTGGAGGACCCAGGGCTGGGGAGGCACTGAGTGGGGCCCAGCAGGCGCCTTCATCCCGGGCACTCCAGCCATCTGGTAGGGATGTGGCCTCATGTCTGGCTGACTGGCTAGGCCAGCAGGCTGGTGTCTGTGTGGCCATTGGTCCACTTTCATGTGAGAAATGGGTCAGATGTGGCTGGGCTGGGCCGCCATCTGCTCTGGGCTGCCTGGTGCTGAGAGCCAAGAGGCCACCAGTGGGGGAGGGGTGGCACAGGCAGAGGTCACAGCACAGGAGGGCCTGAGAAGGGGCCCAGGCTGGTCCTGCAGATGGGAACTCAGGGGAGCGGGGTGCTGGGCAGCTGTTGCCATCCATGCCCACTCCTTCTGAGCTGTTCTGGGTTCAGCCTACCCCAGGGGGCTCCCTGCCCAGGCAGTGCCAGGCCAGCACGTGCAGCAGACACTCACCCTTCCTGGCTGCAGCCAGGTCCCAAGGTGCTCTGGGCCTGGGTTATCCTGGGCTGCATCTGTCACCAGAGCTCTGGGGCCTGTGTGCGCTGCCTAGGAAGGGACCCCGGCTTCCTCCCTCCCCTGCCCGATTTCCTAATAAGAGGGGTGAAAAGATGCTGTGAGACACAGCTAGCGTTCATTTCAATATTAATTCCAAAACCTCATCTCAGCAGATAATTGAATTATTCTTCAGTGACAGGCAGAATCTCTGTGCCAGGATCTGAACCAGCTCCTCTGGCTGCAAAGTCTGAGCCCGCTAGGCCACCCTGCCCCAAGCCCTTGGCCACCAGAGTGCCAGGGACTATTCCTAGGCCTCAGTAGAGAGGGGCCAGGAGGCAGCACCCTGGGCACTCCCTGATGCCCTCACCTCAGGCTGGACCCTGGACACCAGCCAGGGGACACTAGGGGGGAATGGGAGGGGCTCTAAGGAGCAGGCAGCAAGCCAGGTCGCCATGCCCACACAGTCACCACAGTCGCAGGACCCAGGGAGGGAAGAGGTTGCAGTCCACAGTGCCTCTGTTGCCACTGTGTGCTGGGTGGCTCTCCGGGCCCCAGAAGCCTGGGCTAGGCCCCTGCTGCTCAGTACAGACCTGGGCTAATGGCCACTCCTGTCCAGCGCTGGCCCCAGTGGGCATCTATTTTCTTAGTGGGAATTTGGTTCCTTTCTGAGCTTTTTTTTAGTGGGAAAGGGAGCCATCAAGAGGGAACATCTGGGCCCAGGAAGCAGAATTCGCAGGGACAGCTGTGGAGCATCTCTAGTGACAGGCAGGTGGGTCATCTAGACACAGCTCACAGCCCACAGATGTGACACAGGAGAGCCACTCACTGGGCCCTGGGTGGTGACGGCTGCACTTTGTCTTCAGTGCTGTGAGCTGAGGAACTCCAGGCTCAGGTGGAGCCATACAATTCCTTCCTGTCCCTGCCCCTGCATCCACCTGAGCCCACTCCAGGGAAGCCCAGACGCTGTGCTCGTCATTGCAGAGTAATTTAATTACCTGCTGGAATTAATATTGAAATGGACTCTGGCTGTGCTGTGCTGTGCTCATTAGAAATCGGGAGGTTGTAGGGGGAGGGGAAGCCAGGAGGAAGCCCGAGGTCCCTTCCTAGGCTGCTGACACAGGCCCAAGAGCTCTGGGAAGGCGCAGCCTGGGACACCCCAAACCCAAAGCACACTGGCACCTGGATGACCTGGGAGGCTCAGAGCCACAGAGTGGGTTTGGCGCCTGTGGGGCCCTCTGAGCTCACGGAGCAGCTGCATGTGGTCATGGTGCCTTAGGGGTTCTGTGACAAAATTCAACATCCTGCTGCAGGTCTTGGCCAGAGTTATTTTTGAAAGAGATTCCCCTTGGTGTCCCCTTGCAAATTCCCAGCTCAGTGCTGGCCACAAGCTGCCCTCCATTCTTGCCCTGTGCCTTCCATCAGGAACCGCAGGTGTGGTACTCTGTGACACTGTCTAGAGTCGGCTGTGACACTTAAGTCCTGCATTGCAGGGTTGAGTCTCTTTTGGAGCAGTTAAGGAGGTGTCCCCCCATCTTTTCCCTGTGGCACCTTGAGGAGTTGAGTCAAAGGCACCTGAGGAGCTGCAAAGGAAGATGTCCCCTCTGTGCCTGGAAAGGGAAATGGGACAGACACTGAGGGTGACCTGACCTCAGTGACTGTCCCAGTCTGCCTCTTCATCTTGTTGGTTCTTCACAGCTTGTTGGCTCTTTGTCTAGAAGGCACAGAGGTGTTGCTAACTACTGCTCTACAGTTGGCCTTTAAAGGAGTGGTGATTATTCCAACCTTGTCTTTGTGTTTAGAAACTGGTTTTGCTATTCTAGTTTTCTTGCTTTTCTCTATGCATTCCAGACTATACATTTGTATAAGCAACCCTTCTAGAATTTTTTTTTTTAATTTATGTATTTGGTATAGGGTCTTGCTATGTAGCTTGGACTCTTAGTGATCCTCCTGTTTTAGCCTCTCCAGTACTGGAATTGCAGGCGTGTACCACCATGCCTGGTTTCCTGTTAGATTTTTTATTACTATAACATTAAATCTATAGATAAACTAGGGAAGAATTCACATCTTTACTATTTTTAAAAAAATACTTTTTAAACTTAATGTTTGCACAGTACTCTGAAAAAAGAGATCCTAGAGGATTTCAGAAAATGGAAAGATATTCCCTGCTCCTGGATAGGAAGAACCAACATTGTGAAGATGGCCATACTCCCTAAACTCTTATACAGATTTAATGCAATCCCTATCAAAATATCATCAACATACCTCACAGACCTGGAGAAATCATTGCTAAAATTTATTTGGAACCAGAAAAGACCTAGAATTGCAAAGACAACTCTGGGCAACAAAAGTAAGGCAGGAGACATTAGAATTCCTGACCTAAAGTCATACTACTGAGCTACTGTGATAAAATCAGCATGGTATTGGCAAAAAAAATAGGCCTGAGGATCAGTGGAATAGATTAGAAGATGCAGAAGCAATACAAACACACTCAGCCACCTTATTTTTGACAAAGGGGCCAAACATGTTTACTGGAAGAAAGATAGCCTCTTTAACAAATGGTCCTGGAAAAACTGACTCTCTACATGCCAAAAACTAAAACTTGACCCAGGTCTATCACCGTGCACTAAACTAAAGTCAAAATGGATTAAAGATCTAAATATTAAAAGAGAAACACTAAATATCTTAGAGGAGAAAGTCAGAGGAAATCTTGAAGACACTGGAGTAGGCAAAGAGTTCATGGACAAAAATCAAAATGCATGTGTAACACTTCAAAGAATCAACAACTGGGACCTCTTCCAGCTAAGAAGTTTTTTCATGTGAAAAGGAATCACCAACAGAGTGAAGAGACAGCCCACAAATTTAAAAAAGATTTTAACTAATAAGTATTCAGAAAAAGGTCTTCTATCTAGAATTTATAAAGAACTAAAAACCATTAGGGTCCTAAAATTGAAAGACCCAATCCAGAAATGGGCATCTGAGATGAACACACACTTCTCAGAGAAAGAAATTCAGTAAGGCTATAAATACATGAAGAAACGCTTCACATCGCCAGTCATTCGTGAAATGCAAATCAAAATAACACTCAGATAGCATCTCACCCCAGAAAAGAATGGCTACCATCAAGAAATCAACTAACAACAAATCTTGGAGAGGCTGTGGGGGAAAAAGGAACGTATAACACAGCTGAATAGAAACCAAAGACTTAAGTGTTATACAACGAAGTGACAGTAAACAGAAAAGATAGGAAACATGACAGGAGAAAAATCATGCACTTATATACACAGGATGCCTAAGAACCACCAAAATATTTTTCACACTGATAGCAGTGAGTAACACTAAAATTATGCTTGGAATGCCTGTCATTCTTGTCTTTTAGATTTGTGCTACTTCTAATGTAACTTCAGTTATTGCTATACTCTCTTTCAAATAAGCGATTGGTTTACAAGATTTAAAAAAAAGTACATTGTGATAAATGCAACCTCCCAAATAATAAATAAATA
>PVKN010018999.1:0-16578 GCA_004027915.1 Capromys pilorides | reverse complement strand
GGCACAGTGAGATGGGGACAGATAGCCAGAACGCTCGAATGGTTCCTCCTACCGACAAATGGAGAGAAAAGAGAAAATTTTCCTTTTATTTATTCAGTTTTTTTTTTGCTTCTCTACCCATCTTCAAGAACAATAAGAGAAAACAAAAATATAGCTGTATTGGTAGCCAGATAGGAAGATTAAAATGAGCCAAGCTTACAGTAATAAGAGAGCGAGGTATTGTGTGTCACAATTCCTGAAGCGCCTGGCTCCTCTGAACCGTCTGCTCTTGCAGGTCCCATTGTGAGCCCTCAATTCTGTGAGTCCATAGGACTGTTTGCCAACCTGAGACCCGAATCCTACCTGCCTTGACGTCATTCCAGATTGATCTTCTCTCCGAAGCCTCTCTCTGACATTTGCGCTTTACTCTGCATACCACTGCTCTCCCACACATAAGTTGTGTGGACAAAATAATCATTCTGGGGCTGGCCAAATAGCTCAGTGGAATAAGCACCTGCAGGCTGGTGCAGGGGCTGGGGGTTCGATCCCTGGGTCTGCCGTGTCGGCCCCACCCCCAGGGGGTGCGCTGAGACAGCAGTTGAGACTGGGTGTAGTGGTGCACACCTGTAATCCTAACTCTTGGGAGGCTGTAAACAGGTGGGTCACTACGAGTCTGATCTAGTAGTGAGACCCAGAACACCCTGTAGACCTTTCCCTAAAATACAAAAAAAAATAAATAAATAAAAAATCGTTCTATTATGATTTTTGTATTCACATTTTAAAAATATTTTTGTAGGAAATAGAAATAAAAGAATTATGACATGGATAGATTCTCTGTGCTTGACCAAAAATCATTTCTATGCCATTAATAAATGATTTTCTGGCTATAAAGATACATAGTGACTTCAAAAATATAGAAAGCTTGTTATAGAAAATAATGAACAAAAAATACATGGAAACTTGTAAGAAAAGGAAAGCTCATCACACATAATCCTACCAGCCAGAAATAACAATTGATAAACATTTTGGAGAATTGATTTTCTTGGGAAGAAAAAAAGATGATTTGGATGCAGAGCAAGAACCAGTTTTTAGTACACTTTTAGAAAACTTATACCGTGTGCATATACAGCATGGAAATTTTACTTGGTCTTTAGACAACTCATATTATGGAAATTTCCAAGCTTGTGTAAAATTATAATGCTATAATAAGCTAGGCATATCTGTCACCCAGACTCATGGTCAATCTTGTTTTATCTGAAAACGTTCCAGAGAAGCAAATGGACCAGAAGTTAAGAACTTAAAACAATGCAACAAAACCATTATTGCACTGGGTTGGTTGAAAATGATCCTTGAGTGTTACCAGATACGTAATGAAAGTGAGAAATTTTCAAATAAACATCAATAAGGTTATGAATGAAAGGGCAGTAGTGTAGAAAATTTTTATTAATAAGGTAATATGTGGTTACTTAGCAAATTGAACAGTTACAAGGAAAAATGAAAGGCGCTAGAGATGTAGTTGTGCTTGGGGCTAGGTAAGATAGCTCAGGGGACTAAAACACTTGGATAGGCAAACTTAGGTAAGCACAGGGACCAGGGCTCGATCCCCAGCACCACATGCTGCGCAGCTCTGCTGCCCCACCTCCAGGGAGGACTGAGCTGGCCAGATGTGGGTGTGGTGGCGCGCACCTGTAACCCCAGTGCTGTGGAGGTTGAAAGCAGGAGGATCACCAGGGGTCTGAGCTGGGTAGTGAGACAGTTAACAACCAAATCTATTTTTAAAAAGAAGAAGAAAGAAAAAACGAAAAGAAATTTAGTTGTGCTTATCTCACAGGTAGCCATGAATGTGTTATTAGGTAGTCTGTGGTTTGTATTTTAATAACTTTGCTGTTTCCTTATTCTGAGTGTTTACATTTACAGTGCAGGGTTTCTCCTATTATATATTTTTTGAAAGTAGTGGCTATTTTGGGGATTAGTATAGGGAAAAAGTGTGAGCTGGGTACATAAAATTCAGAAGTTCGCCATCTTCCCACAAGATCTCATGTTTAATATATTTTTCTGAAACGACTTTTCTTGGAATAGAATAAGTGAGATGATATTGGGAATATGTATCCTTAAATTAATAAAACAGAGAAAAATATTTTTTTAGGCATTCCATAGTTGAAATAATTCTTATACTCTTAAAGATAATGTGGGGAAAAACTTGAAGTCCTCACAGTCTCCAAATAATTTATTCCTACTCCATGTATTCTAAAAGTATAACAAAAGGCAAAAAACATTACTTGTCTAAAAGACTTATTTATCAGGAATCAGAGTAGGAAGTAAAAGGCATGGAGCCAGCCAGAGAGCAGACCAAAGCACCTGCTCAGGCAGAGCGTGGCAGCCTGGTTGGATCGATCCCTGGCATGCCCTGAGGCCCGGGGTCCCTGCCCCCAGGACACGCTGCAACCCAGATTGAGACTGGGCGTGGAGGTGCATGCCTGTAATCCCAGCGCTTGGGAGGCAGAAAACAGGAGTATCATTATGAGTTGGATCTACGTAGTGAGACCCTGTCGACCCTTCAGTAAATATGAAATAATATCAATAAAGTCAGAGGAGTGGAGTTAAAGTACCCCCAGTCAGGAATCTCCTCACGGTTCAAGACTCTCTTAAAGACTCTAGGAGGGCTCTGAAAAGAGAAGGAACTGGGCAGCAGCGCTTTGAGCTGGAGAACTGAGGAAAATGGGGGCAGCTGACTGCTTGGTCCGTCGTGGACCCTGGACGTCTACACAGGTGCCTTTATAGATGAAATGGAAAGGGAAGATCAGAGAAAGGGAAAGGAAGGTGAAGGGTGGGTCTGCGTGTGAGGGATCAGGGGAGGCCGCAGTTCATGGCCTATAGGCTGAGTAGGTCATGGGGCTGGAATTTGTCTTTGGAAGCCTGTGTCAGAATAATATTTTGGTTGAGATTCCAGATGAGTCTTTAAAAAAAAAAAAAAAAGTTTTATTATTATTTATTTATTTATTTATTTATTTCACAGTATTTGTGTGTGTGCATGTGCCAGAGAGATTGCGCTCAGGAGCTTGCACTTGCCCGCAGCTGCTTGTGCCCTGAGCTGTCGCCCCAGCCCTCCGACGTGTCTTTACCTCCCTTCCTTGCGAATCATTGCAGACCCAGTGAGGAAAGTGCATATTCATTTGTATAATTGGAGACTGTTAACTGTGGTGGTGCGTCTTTGGCAATTGTATAATGATAGGGCAGGTAAAGGCTGCATGAACTGGTGAAATATTCTAAACGCAGGGCCTTCGCTGAGGGATATTGCACTAAGCTATAATTATTTACATAAACAGAGGATGACATTGTTAGTGCTTCTCCACTGCTTTTGGCCAGGTAAAGAGTAGCCGATTTGAGAATAGCATTGTCAGGATTTGCTGACAGACCCGATGTCCGCGTGAGAGGAGTGAAGCCTTTCTCCCGTCTTCAGATGGACTCCATGCAGGGCGAGGTGGGGCAGGCTGACTGGAATCCCCTGTCCACTCTTTGTCTCAAACTTGCTTGCTTGCTTTTCCATTTCCACTGAAAAGTGAAACCACAGTTTTCTTTCTCGAATAGCTCATTGCTGGGCTTTGCTCCTCCTGACTTTTTAATCCCTGAGGCCTTTTCCTAGTTCATGCCCACTGTGTTGTGGACATCTTTCTGTCTGCTTCCTGTTACAGATCTGGAGTCCTTGAGTGTTTCAGCTGCCACTTCCTGAGCAGCCTTCAAGTTTCTCGTGGGACTCAGCTGTGATCCAACCTCTATGATTCTGCCTTTATCTGATTTCCTGACCTCTCTTGTGGGGGAGGGTCCTGATCCCTTGGAAATGTGCCAAGAAGCTGTGGCCAGCCCCAACATACGTTCTTCAGGACATAGTTTTTGCCTTTTCAGCCCCCCAACCTTCCTCCCTTGCTCCATTCTTGCAGTGACCTTTGTGGCCCCAAAGTTTTGCTTATCTCACTTTCAGATCTAACTGAAGAGGCTCTAATCCCAAATTAGGCTCTAATCCCCTTTACAGAGATCCAGGCAGCTGAACAACTTGTGGAAATTTGGGTTGAAAAGGATGAATCGATCAATTTATGCTTCCAGTCTTTACTAAATCCTGACCAGAATGATTTCATCCTTTCTCTCAGGAGCTCTCAGTGTTGGCTACATAACAGAATCATCTGGGAACTGTAAAAAAAAAATCCCCCTTTCCAGGCTAAGTCAATTGAATTTGAAATTTTGCATTAGAAGCCAAGCATCAGTATTTCTTCAGGTTCTTTAGGTGAGCCTAACGTGCAAACAAGATTGAGAACTACTATTTGAAACTTGTGCTTGAAGAATATTTATTTTCCATTTACTTCAAAATCTATTCCATTTTTTTTTTTTTTTGCTATTTTCCCAAAACTTCTTGCCTACTTTCCTTCTATCACCCTCAGCAATTGATCTCACCTCCTGCTTTTCCAGATACGCTGAAGCTTTGCTTGATGACCCCCCTTTGATTTTTTGGCTCTACTTAGCCAACTGCATTTAATTAGAGCCTGGATTGTGCCAGGCACTGGTGAACAGGACAGGTACAGTGCTTGCCTCCCTGGCCTTACGCTCTAGCGGTGCATGCAAATGGGTCCCTTAGCAATTACAGCTTAATGTAAGTGCGAGAGAAAGTCATGCAAAGGCTCTAATTAAACGCGAGCCCTAACTCCTTAGGAACGCTTTTCAGTTCTCAGAGGAGGAAGCTGCCTCCTCCTCTTCATTGGAGAGAAGGGCCACCTTGCAGGCCTTCCTTTGCCCTCTCTCTTGCTCACCTTGACCCTTGCTGTTGGTGGCTCCTTCTTGTTTTTCTTTATTGCTTCTTTTCTGCACTGTGCAGATATTGAAGGTGTATTTCACCTTAAGAATGACAGAGCTTGAACAAACTATCTACAAAACGAAAGAATGACAGAAGTTGGGTTGGCATGTCATTTCTCTCTTCTGGCCTTCCCAGTGAGGCCTTTGGCAAGAGGTCTGCTTGAGACCTCTGTGACTCACATGCCTTTTTGTTTTAGCGTCTCTCTCTTTGCTCCGTCTTAGTATCTCCTCCTGAGTTCAGTGACCATTCAGTTGTATCACTGAACACATTGAGGTATTTGAGTATCTTTGCTGCTATTTTCTTCAGAATTTTTTCCCATATCAATTTTTGTGATTCAACACATGTACATTTTCTTTTTGTGGTGGTTCTTATTTTTTTTAAAAAAAAATTTAATGAAACTTTCTGCACATCCCTGAAATGGTGATATTCTCCAAGGATCTGCCCTTACACCACTCTTTTCCCCCCTTCATCCAGTGTTGTGATTTTAATCTCCAATGCATGAAACTGACCAAAAACTCGATCTTTGGCCTTGACTTTTCCCTTGTGTGCCTGCTGATCATCAACTTGAGTGTCCCATAGGTTGTTTGGTTGGTTGATTTGTTTATTTATTTATTTATTTATTATGTATTTAGTACAGGGTCTACAGAGTCTCTCTACACAGACCAGACTCATAGTGATCCTCCTGTTTTCAGCTTCCCAAGCACTGGGATTACAGGCGCGTGCCACCACACCCAGTCTCAATTGCCATCTCAGTGCATCCCTGGGGTGGGGGCCAGCACAGCATGCCAGGGATCGAACCGCAGTCCCTGTGTCTGACTAAGCAGGTGTTCAAATCTGCTGAACTATCTGGCTGGCCCTGTCCCATAGATTTATGACAGTGGCATTTACTAATCTATCCTGTTGCTCCTATGTTGTTTTCTCAGCTGGTGACAGCACCTTGAATTTAGACACTTAGACCAAACCTGAAACTTGAGTCTTGCCACCCTGTCCTTAGGTGATTAGCAATCCTTCCTGTATTGCCTTATACATATTTCTCCACTCTGTGTCTGTACCACTGTAATTTGATGAACTACCTTTGCCCTTGATGAGGCCTTTAATCATTGCTTATTGGGATGATTGCAATTAAATCCCAATTGATCTCCTGGCTTCTGACTCATCCCTCACATTCTCCATCACATTGCTGATTTGCTGACAGCTCAGGCTCCAGATTCCACTGTGTGTGCTGTTGTGGGGTAGGATGAGATTGGTGGTCATTGTGGTAGAACTAGGTACCTTTTGTGGTCAAGCTCTTCTTTCACCTATTGAGTTTCTGCTCCATATTTCACCTTTCAAAGCTTCGCGGTACCTGCACAAGACTTTTTCACACTGTTCATTTGTACCCCTTCTTTGGTGAATCTGCCCTTCCCAATACCTGAAAAGTGCCTGGTTCATACCTTATGTAAGAAATTGGTGATGTAATCCTAGCACTTGGGGGCTGAGGCATGAGGATTGTTGTGAGTTTGAGGCCAACCTGGGCTACAAAGTGAACTCAAGGCCAGCCTGGACTACATAGTGAGACTATCTCAAAGACAAGAAAGAAAAAAAAAGAAAAAGAAAATAGTTCAAGTCTCACTTCTTTCATAAAGCTTTCTTAATATTCATGTCCTTGACTGCGAAGATAGCTCAATGGAATAAGCCTCTGCCTGGCAGGTGCAAGGTCCCAAGTTCGATCCCCATTACAAAAAAGGGAAAAAAAATCATATCTTTATGATTTATTCACTGATATTTATTAGATAGGCATGTGGCCTGCACAGAAATCAACATTCCCCAAAGCAGTAAGACGTGAATACATCTGTAGGCACCAGAGTAGTTGTTTATCTGCTGCTGGAGTAACTGGAATTTTTCTTTGCATTTGCTTCACTGTGAGCCAATAAATGGTTTTATTTCATATGAGGAGTATGTGGGTTGCACCATCTGTGACTCACCGCACAGATGCAGCAACACCTGAACTGGTCTGTACCTTGTTCAGCAAGAACTGTGCGCTTTCATGTCACAGCAGTGCCAGATTTTGTAAACATGTTGTGAATGATCATACCCTACTTGTTTTGGGGACTTGGTTTGTGCCAAGCGAATAATAAACCATTTCAGCATCAGCTCCCAGGCCTCTTTGAGAATCACTGCCTTGGAGACTTTGCTGGAGAGTCCTTCGAAGAGGAAGGGTCTAAGCAAGGGGTCAGAAGAGACTACACAGGTGCCCGATGGTTTAGCTCAAAGGGAAACTGAAAGCTTATTGAGGAAGGGCATGGTCTTAAAAAGTGAGTTATGCCTGTAGTCCTAGCATTTGGGAGGCTGGGATAGGAGGGTGGCTGGGAGTTTAAGGCCAAGCTGACCTCTGTAGTGAGTTCAAGGCCAGTCTGAACTGCATAGTGACACCCAGTCTCCAAAGCAAGCAAAGCAAAAGTGAATTCTGCTTAGCAAGCAAGGGCACAAGGCTTCCTGGTCATGAGGACAGTGGGCATAGTTAGAGAAGAGCCATGGAGGATGGCTAAGCCTGAGGATATGTGGAGCCTAGTGGAGGGGATGACAGTCAGGAGATGAGGCTAGAGGCGCAGGCGGGGTTCAGTTCATTCATCCAGTGAATACTTGAGAATCAGCTGGGTTCCAAATCCTCGGTCACAGGATTAGAAATGAAGCAGAGAAAGTTTTTGCTCTAGTCAAGCTCAGAAGGGTCCTGTTACAACCAAGGGGCTTAGGCTTTTGACTGTGGGAAGCTTTCGGAGAACTTTGAGTTGAAGCACAGCCTGACTGATTTAATCTTTGGAAGGATGGCTCTGGTGACATTTAGAAACCAGATGACTGCTGAGTTGGGAAAGTTAGTGGAGAGATTAGTGAGGTACAAGGTGGATGATGTGGGGCAGGAGGTAGCATTCAGAGGTTGGAGGAGGAACCAGGGAAGAGGGAAGGAGCAAAGGGCTTTTTGGAGAAACACCATTAAGGATGTGTCTTAGTTACTTTTTACTCGTTGCTGGGACAAATACCCGACATTCAGAATGAAGGAAGGAAAAGTTTATTTAGCTCACAGTTACTGGAAGTTTCAGTCCATATTCGGCTGGCCCAAGGCTGAGTGGAACAGGGCAGAGAGCATTCAGTTCATGGCGGTGGAACAGCAACAATCTCAACAGAGGCAACCAACCAACCAGCACACCAGAGAGCAACAGCGAACGTCTGTCTCTCTGTCTCTCTTTACAGTACATTCAGGCTCTCTGCCTCAGCCTATCTGCCTTAGACTACACCCATAATCCCAGAAGGACTCAGATCCATAGTCCCATCAGTACTAAAACACATAATCCCAGTGGATCATGAGTCAAGTCTCAAACTCTAGAAGTCCCTGCCCCATGATTGCATGAGGCTTTAGGGGGACAACTAGACATAAACCATAACAGGATGTATAAAGCAGACAATATGGAGAAGTCAGTGAAGTGCAGAGATTGCTTGTGGTGTATGGTTTGACAAATGGTTCTTGAGCTAAACAGTGTAATAGTTTTCTGTTCCATCACATGCTTAATGAGTTAAAATACTACCAGCCAGGTTGGCATGACTGGTCTGTACTCTTCCACAAAGCTCAGATGAAGCACTGGCCAGTTGGGCTTTTACCAGGTGCCTCCAAGAATCTATTTATACATTCACTCAGGTCTGGGCAGAAGTCAGTTCCTGTGGCTGCAAGGCTGATGCTCTTGTTTCTTTGTTGGCTGTCAGATAAAGGCCACTCTCGTTCTCAGGGACCTCGCTCCAGCCCTTGAATATGGACTCTTATGTCATAAAGCCAATGGTACTGCAGTGAATCCTCCATTTTCAATGTCTCAGCTTCTTTCTTCTGGTACCCAACAACAGTTCTCTGGTTGTTTTTGTCTCATATTTTTTGTTTTCGTTTTTCTAAGCTCCTGGGATGGAACCCGTGCCTCATACTTGCTGGGCAAGTGGTTTACCGCTCAGCTGAACCTTAGCCCAGCTGTTTATAAGAACTTATGTGATTACACTGGGCCCGCCAAGGTAAAGCAAGATAATACTTATTTTAAAGACTGTAACCTTCATTATATCGATAGAGTCTCCCTTACCAGGTAGGACAGCCACAGGTCCCAGGGATTAGGTCACGGACATATTTTTTAGAGAAACATTATTTTATCTTAGCCCAACTGTAATTATCTACCATCTTACAGGGATTATGTTCTTGGTTCTTAAACATGTATAGATTGCAGTATCTTTTCTTTGTGCAGAGAAGCACGAGGAGACAAGATTTGTCCAGGGTCAGAGAGGAATGGAAACAGAGGTAGATTACATCTCTTCCACTTCCACTCTCCTCACCATCAGTCCATTGATCCATGCCCTTCATCTATATATCCATCCATCCCATCCATTCCACAACTGTTACTTATTCATAAAGCATTTGAGCACGTGCTTCCAGCCTCTCTTCTAGGTTGGGAAGTGAAGGAGAGAGTGAGATACTAGGATCAAGAATGCCGAGTTCCGTCAGTGCATTTTTAGTTGATTGAGGTCTACATCAAAATCTTCCTACATCCATGCTATCCACTGTTGACTTGGGCTTGTGCAGATGTTTTCTGCTTGGTGAGTAATCTGTTTATAGTATTTTTAGCTTCAGGCCCTGTAACAAGTGTTCAGTAGATGTGTATAATTATATAATTACTGTTTATTTCATTGTCTTCTATGTGTAGCTATAAAATCTAAGAATCAGTAACAAATACATACTGTTTTAACTTTTACTTTATTCAAATACGTAACCAGTGTTATCAATTCTTACTTTTCTAAAAGATATTATGTCCATAGAAGACAGGAATTGCCTTTTGCCTAGTATTAAAAATATGTTTTAGTGATTGTTCCATGCAGCATAGATAAAGCTACACTTATTCATTCCTTTTTATGGTATGATAATCTATGATAATGAATATATCATTCATTTTTATTTTTATTTATTTTTAATTTAATTTTTTGGGGGGAAGGGTCTACAGGGTGTTCAGGGTCTCACTACTAGATCAGACTTGTAGTGACCTGCCTGTTTACAGCCTCTCAAGAGCAGGGATTACAGTGGTACCACTGTGCCCAGTCTCAATTCCTGTCGCAGCGCACCTGGGGGGCAGGGCCAGCATGGCTGGCCAGGGAATCAAACTCCTGGCTCCAGCACCTGCTTGCAGGTGCTTTAATTTGTTGAGCTATTTGGCTGGTCCGATGAATATATCAGTTAAAAAATCTTATTACAGTGGACTTTTGGGCATTTCTACTTCCCTTGCTGATAGAAGATTGTGATAGTAAAAATTTTGTGTGTACATCCTTCACAAAAGTATAAGTGTACATAGAGATCATCCGTCTTATAGTAGATACAGGATTGCTAAATCACTCTCACAGAGATTATTTTTATTGATGGTCTTACTACTAGCATATGGAGTATTTGTTCTACACCTTGGCTGACAAGGTGTCTTCCAAACTTTATGGAATTGGCCAACCTGATGCATAAAATTGGTATTTCAGTTTACATTTGCATTTAAGTAATGTCAAACATCTTTTTCTATAAAATATATCTCAGAGCTATTTATAATTCTATTTCTGTAAATTGTTCCTATCTTTTGTCCATTTCTTGATTGAGTTGAGCTTTACTTTTTGATTTGTTGACAGTCTTTAATGAAAATAGGTAGCCTTTGGGGATATGAGATGCCTATGTTTTGCACCTTGATTTATCTTTTTACCTGGGCTTTTGACACACTCAAACATTTGACCTTGGTCCTGTTTAGTTAACTTTTTGTCTAGACTTCTTTGTGTCATGGTTGGAAAAGCTTCCTCGTTCCAGTATTATAAAATAATTGTGTCGGGCTTTGCCAGGTACTTTTCAAAAATTTTTAATTTAATATTTTATTTTAATTCTCTGCAAAGGAGACTGTTAAAGGATTTGCTATTCTGTTTTTTTTAAAACTTAATTTTATTGCCAGGTACTTTTTTTACTGTTTGTTTTAAACAATTCTAGACTGACAGGAAGCTGCAGTTTTAGTTTCATGGAGAAATCCTTTATCCTTTTCTCAGTTTTTCCCAAACACCAGGCATGTTTATAATTTTTTATATTTAAATTTCTTTAAAAATGTATTTAGTACAGGGTCTCACTAGACAGATCAGTCATAGTGATCCTTCCGTTTTCAGCCTCCTAAGCACTGGGATTATAGGTGTGCACTATCATGCCCAGTCTCAGCCACCATCTCAGCCCCTTGGGTGGGGCTGGCACATCATGTGGGACCGGGGTCGATCCCTATATCTGTGCTTGCCTAAGCAGGTGCTTAATCTGATGACCTGAGATAACAATGACTATGATGTATGGGCTACCACATAACTCCACTGTTCTGGCCCTGTAATGTGGATTGATTTAGCAAATGTAGAGGTTTATATCATTATAACTTTACTTTAAAATAAACTTTACTATGTATATTTGCAATTTGAAATGTGATGCCCATCTTAAGTTGTACTATTGGGGATTTAAAAAAAAAATTGGTACTATTTTCCATAGTTTTATGTTTCCATATAGTTGGGAGAGAACCAAAACATTTAAAGAATGACAACTATTTTCATGTGGGTTATTTAGAAGGAAAAATTGTTAGAAATTCATTAATCCAATTAAAATCACATTTGTTGGGGAAGCCATGCAGGGTGATCACTCTATAATATAATAGTAGCTGTCTTGATTTCTGTTCTGTACATTAACTTGCTAGCATATGGTTAAAATACCACTTGAAATTCCATAGTACTTTGATTTTAAGGTTATCAGTTTCTGTACTGTGTCGGTTCCTCTTGCAGTTTCCTAACTGTTGAGTGTAGAGTTGCTCATGTCATGGTTTTCATAGTTCCCATACCATACAGTCAGTTTGCTCCAAGTATGTAATTCTCAGTGAGTTTTAATATCGTCATCAACTTGGACAGCCATCAGCACAGTCAACTTTGGAACATGCTCACGACCCCATTAAGAAGCCCAGTGACGTTCAGTAGCCATTCTCCATGCTCTTGCCGTCCTCAGAAGCCTGGGCTAGGCAACCACTAGTCTTCTTTTGATCTCGATGGTGTTGCCTCTTCTACACATGCAGGATAAGTCAAAGTGTACGTGATCTTTTGTGAGTTTTGCTTTAGCGTATTGTTGCAAAGTCCATCCAGGCTGTCTCATAAGAAAAGACTTCTTTCTTTTGTATTGCTGAATAGTATTTCATTGTGTGGGTGTACCACATTATATTTATCAGTTCATTAGTTGATAAACATTCTGATTTTGCTTTATTCCACACCCATATTGAGCACAGAGAGTACTGAACTATATTCCCACTCTATTTTTAAGTTTTAAATTTTAAGACAGGGTCTTGATAAGTTGCCCAGGCCTAACCTTGAGTTTGTGAGGTTTCGACTGTAGCCTCCTGAGTACTGGGATTAGGTGCGTGCTCCTCTGACACCAGGCTGTTTCCTTTTTTTGACTATTACGAGTAATGTTATTATGAGCAGTCATACATTGTATGGGAACTTACATTTTCAGCTTTCTCAGGTATCTAAGAGTAGAATTGCTGGGTCATATGGTAACTGTGTGTTTCACTTCTTAAGAAACTGCCAGATTGCTTTTGGCAATGGCTGCATTGTTTTACAGTCCCATCAGGAATGACTACATGTTCCAGTTTCTCTTTATCTCTGCCAGCCCTTGGTGTTATCTTTTTAACTACAATCATTCTAGTGGGTGTGATTTAGTTGTGTGGCCCACTTCTGAACCCTTATGATAGGGCCTACCATCATGACAATTCATTGACCAAGATGTGTCTCTGTCTTATTGCTCTTACCACTGTCTGTGGAGTAGGAAGTTGAATGCCACTGTGGGTGAGCTGAGACTGGAGTCCTGTTGAACTCTGAACACCTGCTCTGAGGCTTCCGGAAGCAAGTTGCTGAGTGCCTTTGAACTGTAGTTTCTTTATTTTAAGAGAAAGATAGTATCAATTTTCTATGGTTGCTAGGAAAATTGAGCACCATGATCTGAATGGAAAACCTTAGCACATTACCTGACCACAGCTTTCATTAAGTAGGCACTGTTGCCATTCTCCTGGATAACTTGGGTGTCAAATAGGCACTGTTGTTATTCTCCTGGATAACTTGGGTGTCACCTCACTTCACTCCCATGCCTCAGGAAACCAGCACCAGCCGGTTTCAGGTGAGGTGCCGATTGTACACCCCTGGTGTGCCAGCCCAAGTCCTTTTCCTTCTTCAGGAAAACTCCCCAGATCTTCTCAGGGCATCTGTCAACACCTCTTCCATCTCTGACAAAGAGAACTCCTCAGACTGGATGACAAAACTGCGTCATGGGTGTCTTCCTTGCGAACTTCAGCTCGAGCTTTACCTGGGGTATTTCACAGACCGAGTTGCTTCCCATAAGCCATTATTAAAATGATATTCTTTTTAGAATTGTTCATTTTTTAAAATCTTTAATCAAGACAGCTTTTTTTAATTGCACAAGTCCCTGATACTGAAGATTCCGGGGTGGGCACAGGTTGATCCCGGCTGCTAAGAAATGTCCTGCTGACCTTGGTCAAAGAATTTGCTTATGTGAGCGTGTTCTTGTTGCCACCTTGCCTTTGAGCCTCTTGGATAATTGATGAAAGCGGAGGAACTGCTTTCATCTGGACGACACAGTAGCAATGTTCCCATGGCAGGAAGTACTTGTTTTTACAAATCTCGTACTCTGTGCTCACAAGGGACCCTTCAGTGTTTTGTTTTGCTTGTTTGTGCCTTTTTGTAATTTAGTGATTGTTTCAGCATTTTCATCTGAGAACTAAGTCTTTTTGTGAACAGACTGTGACATACTTGCCCTTAGGGACCTACGTTACTCAGCTCTAATCTGCCTGTCTTGTTTTACTTCTTTTGACAAATATTCCTGTACTACAGCTACACCGGTGATAGCATAGGTGAGAGTGTAACAAGCACCTTCTGAAGTTCCAAAGCCCTCTCTCTGTCAACAGACAAAAACAAAATGTGATAGGAACAAACACCAAAAGTACAAAACAACAACCAGAAAAACCCCACAATGGAGGAAATTGAGGTTTGAGAGGGAGAGGAGGGGACAGGTGAGAAGTAGCTTACTGAATGGAGAGTTATGTTACCACTATGAAATATTAGGAAGTGACAGGAAGCTGACTGAGCTGAGATCTTGGGACTGGATATGATTTATAATAGAGAATTATTATACGTTCTTGAGATGGGAAAAAAAGAGATGCAAAACTTGTTACTTGAGATGATGTTTCTCCCGGTGATAAGATTAACCCTCATTAGTTTTTTAAGAGATGTGAGCATTGAGGTGGGGATTGTCCAGGCTCAGCGTCAGTAGTCGATGAAGTGAGGTTCTGCTTGGAAGCACTGAGTGCTGAGGGGAAAAGTTTTCAGCTATGGAATATGTAACAGTGCTCAGCTGGAGGGGGAAGAGTCAGTAAAAACTGATTCCAGTGCTTCAGGTGAAAGAAGGTGTTGCTTTCTGGTAATGGCAAATAAAGAAGCCAGGTGGTTGAAGGACAGAAGTTGGACAAGATGAGCTCTTGGAGGTTAGTGGATTTCTTGTGGCCCTGGAGTGTCCAGATTATAGGGATTCAGGCGAGAGAAGATTGGGAGTTGTTACCATAGTATTTGGAGTGAAGAGGTAGAAAAAAAGGAAAGTTAGGACTAAGAGAAGATGCCCCCCTTTCCCCAGTGTTGGAGGTAAAGAACATCAGCTAAGGAGTACAACAGGAAGGGCTGAAGGGTGGAGAGGCACAAAGCCATCTGAAGAGCGCTACTGCCTTCGGGTTGTGGGGGAGCAAGGGCAGAGAGTAGTGCCCAGGCCAGGTAAAAACTGAGGAGAAGCCCTTGGGCCTAGGAAGATGGTAGTCTGTACCTTAGGGTACAGTCCTTGCTCCCCCCAAAGTCAGCCCTCCTCCAGGCAGTTCTTGGAGATGCTGCACGTGCCCTGGAACCCCTCCTGTGCTGAATCACAGAACATCAGCTTTACTCAAGAACAACCCCATCCCTCTTCTTTCATTACCTTAGATGTCATCTGTGTTTTCATCTTGTCCGACCTGTTGGAGGCACAGGGCTGGGGTGTTGTGGTTCTTGTTGTCACTGTTACTGATTTAACAACATAGGTCGTACGTATTTGAAGTTTTTCCTGTCCCAACACCTGCTTTCTGGTGAACATTAAATACATGTTAGGCAGTAAGTTTGTGTAGTAGACATATCACAAGGATTCCTTATGTTACTTCATATCTTTCCTTTCCCCGCAGGACTGTTTATATTCCTCAATTTTAATTTTTTGCTAAGACTTATCTTACACTAAAATTGAGACTAGGGCAATAGAGTATTCTCACTAGAAAAAAGAAAGGAGAGCCAGGATGAAGGGAAGGGTAGGAAAGCATTAGTGACTGAGGCAAGGAATTTTATAGAGTTACTAAATAGAACTTGCCTTGTTATCATAAAAACCATAGCTCAGCAGAGAACCTCACTGATGTGAGAGATAAAATACCACAACTGACGTAAGCATGAGTCAGGCTTTTATTCCTACAGTTTTGTTGCCATGATAAATTTTAAGTCAATATTAGCCCTGTCTCTGGTGGGAATGAACTAAAAAAAGTGAAAGTAGAATCTTACAGTTTTGATTCAGTGTTCGGGCTGCACTCACAAGAGTTGGTTACCTGAGATAATAAACTCCACCAGAAACTACTAGAAAGATGGCAGAAGGTTAGAGTCTTTTCCTTTAACAGCATGAGCATCAGATCCTTGGGAATTTGTTAGCTGATAATTATCCCTGCAGAAAGCTATTTTTAAAAGATGCTGTTAGGCCTTAATTACTCTAGAGACTTAGTAATTTTTTATGCCAGTTTTTTTTAAATGACTTTTTGCTTATCTTTATAATTCTTGGATATAACCTGGATATATATTTGGTCAACTTAGTAATAAACAGAAAACAAAAGGTGAGGAAGAGAGTGCCTTAGGTACGCTGAATATGAGTCATTACGAATTCAGCAGACATTGCCTTGCTGTGTCTTTCTTTTAGTAAAACACATGAAATGTCCAGGGAGCTTATACGAGCAGTAGCAAGGAGGGGATTCCAGCTTGATGTCATCTGTAGCAATACAGAAGCTCAGGTACCAGAATATCTTCTTCTGTTTTAGTTAAGTAAGCCTCAGACTGTGGAGTTATACCGAGGAAGGAAGGTCAAAGAAGGCAAGACTCGCTGGCCATTGTGTGAGTCTCACAGGTTTGGGGATCTGATCTTTGTTCTACACACACACACGCACATGCACACATGCATGCTCCTCTTTCTTTTCCTCCCAGCTGTGAGGACTGCAGTGAAACATCATAACTAAATGAACACACTACAACTAATCTCATTCCTGAAGTTGAAAAGGGGTGCAATGAACCTTAATGAAAACATTCTTCACATTTTTTTAAGAATCCAATCTCATTAAGGAAAATCTTCTGAGGAGTTCAAGTGCAGTCTTGTAAACAGCAGGAACACACACTGAGCATAATTAAATAACTGCAAGTTAAGAACCTGACCTTGTCATGTGAGTTAGCTGCAGGAGAAAGAAATCCCATATTTAGTGTTCAAACTTAAATATGAAGCCCAGAAAATTGGGCCTTTCTGCTACCAAGTACAGAAGGAAAAAGAAGGAAAGAAAGAAAGAAAGAAAGAAAGAAAGAAAGAAAGAAAGAAAGAAAGAAAAAGAAAGAAAAAA
>PVKN010018997.1:0-16588 GCA_004027915.1 Capromys pilorides | reverse complement strand
ATTAAAATATGCAATAGTGATGAATCTCACCACAAAATTTACAAGACTGCTTTCATATACTCTTGAATTATTCTTTGATTTTTCTTTCTGAACACTGTTTTCGTCTCCCAAGTACCAGGGATAGAACCCGGCCGGGCGCTACCTCGGGTCCACATCCCTTATCTTCTATTTTGAGGTCAGTCTCCTCCCTAAATGGCCTAAGAGGAACGCCAGCTTCCCTCACCTCCCTCTGTGCTGGGATTCCAGGCATGCACCGCCGCGCTCGCCCTCTGCTCATTCTAAATATATGGCACGCGCGAGGCTTGTGTAACATACACTGACATAAGGATTCTCGCGACGCTGAAAAGGAAAACTTCTAGTACTCTTAGGGAATGTGCTAACACGTTAGGGTCACACGTTTTTAAAAGGCTTAAACGTTAGAGGCTGGAGAGATAGCTCAGTAAAATAAGAACTTGCCTGGCAAGCAAAAGGGCCTGAGTTAATTCCCCATCCCAGAAAAAAAAAAAAAAAAAGTTTCAATATTAATAAAATTCCACTAGCTGACTATAAAGGCATAAAATAAAAAGCAAAGGTATAAATACTAGGAATTTTTATCTATTTCTTAATCTTCACGTGACTTATCTCCTAGCATTTTGCATTAATGCCACCAGCGTGTATTTCCCGAACACACCGTTGATTTCTGATCCATCCCAATACTCCAGCGTCCCGTGCCTTCCCAGCAAACTCATTTCAACTATATTTATAAGATGTGTTTTTGAAACCTGAGTACACATATCTAAGGAAAATCCCTTTCTGACTCTTAAGAAAGCCTGCTGAAGAGGGGAAATGTGATAGCGTCTTGGCAGAAGATACAAATAGACACGAGCCGGCCTCGTATTTAGCTAAAGGCACCTACAGCACATTACAGTGGCGGGAACATTACAGTGCTCACAAACAATACTGAAAGTATTAGTGCATAGGGAATTTTTTTCATAGTCCTCTTGGGTCAAAACCTGACTCGGAAGTATGTTTTATTTTAATGTTGGAAGAAAACTGCCCAGGGTTCAATCTGTGTTTCCACCTGGGAAGTGATTGTAGTTCCACCCACAGCTCATCAACGGCTCCTCTTAAATTGTGCTGGAAAACTCTAGCTTACTGAGGATGGTGCTTACACAATAAAAAAATAAAAAATAAATTCTAAAACAAACTTGTATGTTGTAAAGTATCAAATTCAAGGAAAAATGGCCAATTACTTTCACAGAGATTTTCCTTTTATAACTTCAAGACTTAGCATTTCTACTTCCATCAGCTTTTTCATAATCCGCCCCATTGTGGAAGACTTCCTATTAAAATAATAACATACAGATTTTGCCTAATGGCTCCTCAGAAAGCACTTCATTTTTTTTTTTTTTTTTTTTCTTAACTTGGAAAGGAACCTGTTAAGGAATTTGAGGACTTAGCAAAACAGGTGTTCATAGAATCATATTTAGATCACTCCGTATTTTTAGCAACCTGCCTATCTGTAGCTGAGACCTGCAATTTGATTCATAAGAAATGCTGATCAGATTCTAGACTGTTCCTTTCAATGACCATTAAAATTATAAAGCCAGTTTTCCCTTGGACTGGGGCTTTCCAGTTGCCTAGAATAATGATCATCGATTTGCCAAGCTGTTTGGAAAGGCAATAGTGATTACACAGCTGGCTCCAATTTACTTCCATACCTCCAGATTTTTATGTTTAGAGCACTTTCATACAATCATTCTTCCAAAATGTTCTTATTTCAGCATTGGCATTCATCCACGTACTCTTTAAAAATACACGGGAAGCACATGTACTACTGCTACAACTAATAATACACTATCAGATTTCACTAAAGGACAAAGTAAGCGCAGAATACAAGCCTCTTAGATTCTTCTCCCAGAACGTGATAGTTATCTCACTAGGCATTAATGACTGGAGAAAAACCCGTGAAAATAAGGTACTTTTAAATTGTCAATGAACATATTTTTCAATCTGTAACCCTAGATCATGTCCTATGAATATTTATGGAAACCTATAGGTGAAAGTCCTCTGCTCTGGGCAAAACCTGGGCAAGTTATTCCATATCTCTGATCCCCAGTTCCACCCTCTGCAAAATGCAACTGAAAGAATTTTATTGGCTGATTTGGATGACATGTGTAAAAATGACATTCATAATAGCTCAGTGTCTGCCTTACAATTGAACGGACTTTGAAACAAGAAGAGAAAAAGCACATGTGATAGTCATTTTTTCACCATTTGCAGAGCATAGAAGCCACACAATGAAAGATAATAAAGAGTCGGATGTTTAGATACTTTGTTGAACGCAGAAAGTCTTTAATCCCCGACAGTTCCTCACCGCATTGCCATGGGTCACGCCTACGACATGGGGTTTTACACTGGACATTCACTCAGCAAATGAATGGATCAATGAGGACTTAAAAATAATGACCAAGAGTTGGCTCCAAAGCAAAAGACAGAAAGATCCTGGAAAAATTGTTTTGGTTTTTAAAGATGGGTCTTCTAATTGTTTCCTGTCTTCTCTCTGACAGCATTCATGTTCTGGCTTTTTCCTCCCGTACGTTTCCCATGGAATTTGCATGTGTACAGAGCACACCCTTAGCTCTCCTGTTAGCCTCTTCACCCCCACCTCCCTACCCCCGACCAATTCTCCCTGGCCTCCTCATCTGCTAAGGTTCCTCTTCCCATTTCTCTCCAACTTCCCCACTCTGTGGGACAACTCCAGACCTCTAAAGCACAAGTCTATGGAGACAATGACAGGAAAGGTATGACTAATACCACACATAAACAAACGCATCTCTCACCAAGCCCTCGCCCACCTGGAGCAAGAAAATAATAGTAATTTTTAAAAAGATGCTGGACACATCTAACCAAGATTTATGTATGTAGCCAGAGGGTTCATGTTCAAACAGCACATCCCAGAAATCTCAATGACATGAATAAATTCTGTAATATTTCTCTTTCTTGCAAGCACTGAGTTACTTGAAAAATCATGTGATCTGACAGCAAGTAAAGTACAAGAGAGACAGTCAAGTTCTAAGGGGTCTCTGCAGCAGCCCTCGGGAGATCCTCTACCCATCTCTCACTGAATTATCCATAAAGCATAAAACTTGAAATTACGACAGTGAGAAGCTCAAACAATAACAAAAAATCACTAAGAGACATTTTGTACATTTATAACAGAATACATTTGGGTCAGGGAGATAGCTCAGTGGAATAAGTGCTTGCCTGGCAAGTACAAGGGGCTGAGTTCAATCCCTGGTACTACCAAAACAAAAAAATTTACAATAATATTACTGTCAAAAACACTTAAAGCAATATTATTTTAAAACAAAAAAAGAATGTTATCTAAGAGAGATATGCTTTTAATATGCCAGGCCATCTGTAGCATATATGTTCCCAGTTTATTACAACTCATAAATATTTTGACCCAAGGTATTTTTCAATTATTATTTTTTAATGTATCCAAAAAAACTATGCTTTTTCTGTATCTTTCAGTGTAAAGATTATAACTTATTGTCGTTCTCTTCTATCTTTCCAGTAGGGCTGGGGTTCCACAGGTACTGAGGCCAGAGTCATTACAATCACTTCGGTTACCCTCTCTTACGGTACCAAATTCTCCTGCCGGGTTGACTGGTTAACTATTTGCTGCAGGTCATTTTGCGCCTGCTCAGATACTGGGGCGCGCCCTTCGCCACGCCCACTCACTGCAACCAACAGCCAACAGTGTCTCCAGACAATGCAGATGTTCCCTACAGAACAAAACTGCCCTCAGTTGAGAGCCAGTGGGCCAGACACACACCCTTCAGGGTCACAAAATAAATGGCCTGTAGGTGCTACACGGTCTGCCTCGGCTCTGACGCCTACAGCGTTACACGGGCACAGAGGTCCGTCATCCTGCAGGCCCGTCTCACCGTACACAGCCCAGACCTTTGCCACACAGCAGCGCTTTTCAGGCCCTTAGCGATCGAGTATAGCTAAGCTTCACCCCTCGCTGCCAAGCTGCCCTACTGCCTGGCACCCCTCAACACTCCAGCTGCAAAGCCTTCCCCTGCGCAATGATTCCAGTCACTCCTTGTGACCCCTTCCTCAAGGCATGCACAGCCCTTTTCTGCGCACTTAACAGCCACCACCTTCATGAAGTTCTCATGTGCACCACGTCACCACATGGGACCCTGAGCTTGTTTGGCCAAGGATGCTTGAACTTCATCACAGAGCTTGCAGCCTTCCCTGTTTCTCCAGAGCCTTTCCTGATCAGTAACTCAGTGGCAGGGTCGCTGAGGAATGCCTGTGGAGAGGCATGGTGTTCTTGTCCCCTGTTGCTAGCTCAGGGAAAGCTCTGCTGTCTGAACCTCGCTTCGATGGCCTCTTGCTCTCTCTTCGTCTGTTTCAGACTTACACGGCTCTCCCAGCTTTCTCTTCCATTCCAACACAGGTATTTTCCCTCAACAAAAAAGGCATGCTTACATTTGTTTATTGAAGAACTTAGACTAATACACACCAGAACGTTAAAAGCAGAGAGAGAGAGGAAGGGCCCCATGCAGTTGTCAGACTGGCACTTAAGTGAGTACACAAATGACTAAAAGAGTGACGATTTTTCCAAGCATTAACAATAGCAAGAAAGGAAGAAAAAAGAAAACGGAAAAGAGAAGAGAGAAAAGGAAAGGAAAGGAAAGGGTGGAAAGGTAATATCTGATGAGTATGTTAGCTCTGGGAAAACATAAAGCTTAGAAAATGATATAATTAAACTTCTTCCAGAATACACAAAAACCAGCACAGACACTACTGATAGCTTCCATACTTTTATTTCCTGTCTGAACAAGAATTTAGTGGAGCAGCTGAATAATCAGTCATCAGAGAGCAGTAGTGCTTGACAGGCCACAGAATGGCCCCTATGAGAAACTTCAAAACAGCTCAAGGAGCCGCCGCAAGTCACTCTGTGAAAGTGTGGCGTAGGCCAGATGCAACGTCTGGTTCCATGGCATCTGGAACTGTCTCCTTGGACCAAGAAGACTGCACTGTTTCAAATCCCACCTGCAAATAGTGAGTGAGCTGGCGAGGCACCCACGTTGTTCTCCGAGGGTCTCTAGGAAAGGCAATGACTAGGTAATGCAAGAAGAGGGCCACCAGGGGGTGAAGGACTGCCAGGAACAGTTGGTGACAAATCTGTACTTAGCATCCTGGCAAGAACATGCCAGTCATACTTCTGCTTACAAAACAAATGTTGGACCCCTGCTTTGGCAAGAGCATTTATCAATGGTATAAGAATATCAACAACAAGTTTAAAACAGAAAGGCCTCGTAACTACACATTATTCGTCTGTCTATCCATGAACTAATAATGTAGAGTTTTATTAGGCAGTGCACCACTTACAGATAATTTTATGATCAAGATCTATTCTCATGTTTCCTAAGGATTTTGGAAAAGTATAAACAGATCTCTGTTCAGAAATGTTTGAATTGTAGGATAAAGATTTACACTTACAGAATGGAGAAAGTGTAGAGAAGGAAAGATCAGAAAAGCAACCAGCGTGCACCCGTTAAGCAAGAACTTCCCTGGCAGAACCTTAGCCCCTTTGGCTTCTTGTGCCCAACACACGCAGGAAGAACACTACTAAGCAAGAGTAGTCGTGCATCAGCGATTTAGTGAATGAAAAAATGCAAATACCACGAATTCTAAAGGGAGAAAAAATGAATGATATAAAAATTGAAAAACATTAGCTCATCCATTCTGGATTAATTCAACACTAGCAACTAAACAGAGTCAATACAAATGTCCGGGCATCAACTTGAACAGCTGTTCAGAGATAATATTCCAAAGTACTAATATGATGTTTCTCTTCTATTTGTGTCAGTTCCTATCTGCAGCATGTGGTGATTACATTCACTGTAGGGTGAGCACACGGACAAACCACATCTTAATTCTTTGCTCACCTCCTTCCTCACCTCCATCTCTCTGTCCCCTATCCCTTCGCAAAACATTTTTTCTTGTACTTAGGATCAAACTCGGGTCCTTGCGCTTGCCTGGCGGGCGCTTAAGCTGCTGAGCTATAACCCTGGTCCTCAAAAAAGATTTTTTCATTCTCTGCTAAAAGCTCGCTCCCTGCTAGCCAACAGACAAGGAAAAGGTAGGTGCCACCTCAGGTATAAAAAGGTCAACTAACCTCTATACCAAAGGGAAGCAAAAGGTGACAAAAGGTTAGATGTATGCATGACAATGTCTCCACCGAGTTTAAAAACCCCAAGGCATGTTAACTGGTTCAATGGCCTGCCAGAGAAGTGCTTCAGCATGCTCACTGATGGGCTCCACGAACAGACTCCGAAGGGCTTCTCCAAGCAGGCAGAAATGAAGGTGTAGAAGAGCCCCTCCAAGGGAAGAACCGAGTGGCTCCTGAGTATTGAGCCCTAGCAGCATCACAAAGCAGCTTACACGGGAAGGTGTGGCACAGGGACCTCGGGAAGGTGTGGCACATGGACTTCCTAACTGCGGGCTGAACAAGGCATCAGCAATCTAAGAAATCAAGCTGGCTGCTGGGAGGGTGGGCTGCACTGGCCCAGTCAGGAGAGGATGACTCAGCTCACGGTGAGACCAGGAGCTCACAGAGCAGGGAGGTGGGAGTCCAGAGCGGGGAGGGCGAGCCCAGCGAAGGGAGGGCGGGGCCCAGCGAAGGGAGGGCGGAGCCGGAAGTTCTCCAACCCAACATCCAAGTGCTGGTGCCAAAAAGGTGCAAAGGTCTCTGGCACAAGAGACACCAGCAGCTACCTGAAAAGGTGGACAGCACAATTTCCTCACTTTTCTCCCAAGCAAATCAGAACAGCTCAGAACATCTTACAGTCCTTGTACAGTCTGCCATCATCAGGGGTCAATGTGTGCTTGGATCCAGAGATGTGTAACATATACATTAGAAGAAAAAAGCCAGATGCCGGGTTCACGTCACTATATGCAGGGAAAGGAATTCAGGAAGCAGAGCATCCACTCACACACAGCCAGTCCAGGCTTCGGGCCCACAACCTTCTCCAGGCCTAAACACTACAGACTCATTTGAGACTAACAAGACGATCTAATACAGTGACAAGTGGATTCTAAGACTGGCCATGACTTCTGCTCTTTGATGAAAAAATTAATCTAAAGAAAATGCTAGAGTGGGGCCGGCGAGATGGTTCAGTGGTCTAAAGCGCCTGCTTAGGAAGGCTCAGGCAACTGCGGGGACTGCAGTTCGATCCCCGGCACCACATGCTGCGCCAGCGCCACCACCAGGGCAGGCTGAGCCAGCCACAAAATGAATAAATGGAGAAACAAACAAACACAACAAGCAAACAAATAAATAAATAAAATTTAAAAAAAAAAAAAAAAAAAAAGAAAATGCTAGAGTTAGGATACAAATCAAAACATGTAATCATAAACAAGTAAAGTCTAGTTTAGTTCTAATATCAAAAATTTTAAAAACCAAGAATATATCACTAAGTTCATTAGCAATTCAGACTTACAGTTGGTTATGGTCAGAAATAAAAGCCATTCAGATCTTTGTTACCAGAGAATTTCATTGTCTGTAATGATTGATGTACGCAGTGTAGCTTGTCCAATGCAAAGAACTTAATACTAATTATGCAAAAAAAAATGTTAAATCAAAAAAATTCTGCAAATACTGATACATCTATTAAAAGCAAAGTGTATTTTAAAAATAAGATTATAATGCAGAATGATGACAGGAGCCAACTGTATCCAAACTGATACCATGACAGAAAAAGATGGACTCTTATGATAGCTCTCCAACTTTTTTTTTTTTAATGTACTTTTACAAGGTCTTACTACACAGTTCGGACTGAGATATTTTTCTGTTTTTCAGCCTCCCTAGAGCTGGGATTAAAGCCATACACCTCCAAATCTGGACCCTGTGGCAGCTCAAGTGTGCCTAGAGGCATGTGGTGACTGGGATGGAACCCAGGTCCCTGTGCTTGCCTAAGCAGCCACTTAGTCTGCTGAGCTGTCTCACAGGGCCTCTGAAACTTTTTTAAAACAGGTTCTCATTGTGTTGCCAAACTTGCTCTGAACTTGAGATCCCCTGTCTCAGCCTCCTGAGAAGCTGAGACTATAGGTATGTGCTGCTACCACTCCAGCCTTTCTCAGAAACCTCTTGAACAGCTCCCTGAATTCAAAAAGGGCAAACTGAATAACTTCAAGGACACCAATATTATGAATCAAAATGAGCAGAAACATCCCTGCTAATAATGCTCCCCATCTGGAAGGTTTTTTTTTCGGTGCCATAAAACACCAAACGAGAAAATATATTGACCATGACAAATTTGTGGTAATAAATCTAGGATTTTCAAGATAAACTAAGCATTATTTTAAAAGGTTTCAGAAGAGAGAATTTTTCCTTTGAAGTACAGGTCACTGTGTAAATATCACAGTGTATTCCTGCCATTCTGATGTCACAAGTATTTTATGTTTATCTATAGCAGAAAGGAAGGAAACTGCTCAAGACATTCCACATAAATACAACTCAAGATCTTAGACTCAAAGAAAAGCAAAGAGGGTTTCTAAATTTACTAACTAATGGCCACTGGTCACACCCAGAAATACATCATAATCTGCCTACCTGGAAACAAGTATCACATTTGCCCTGGAAAGAACTATCAATTTTTTTTTCAGTCAATTAACAAACAGTGGTGATGTCACCCAAAAAGATCTGCAAATATTTTCTAAAAGTATTTGTTTACTAGTATTTGAGGACACAGACTGACCTCCTAGCTCTTATTTCTTCTTAAGTGGGTATTTATCAGAGGCGCTGCTAATGGAATGAGCAAAAAGCTGCTCGTTTTAAAACAGTCCTTCCTTAACCTGAGGTTCCAGGCCAGGACTCACTGTCTCCTCTTACTCCAGATAGAATGGCTATTGTCAAAAGGTCAAACAAAGCTGCAGGCGAGGCTGGGAATGGGCTGGGGAACAATGCCTCTCCACTGCTGGTGGGAATGTAAATTATGCAACTGCCACAGTAACCAATAAGGATAGGCCTCGAAATATTAAAAGGTGAAATTCCACTGGACCCAGCTATTCCCCTTCTAGGGATCTTCCCCAAAGCGATACAGCCATCACGTCACAGTGACGGCCACACGCACATCCATGTAAATGGATTGCAACAGGACTCTTAAACGCTAAACCTTGAAAGTGACCTATGCGTCCATCAACAGATGAATAGATACAGAAAAGGCGGTCGTTTGCCTTAGTAATGGAGCACTACTCTGCCAGGAAGAAAGATTCCTCTGAGTCATTTCAAGGAAAATGGACAAACCTTGAGACACAAGGTTAAGTGAAGTAAAGGAGCTTAGATATCACATAACTTCTTGTAGGAGAAACACAAAGTGTGAATTTTTGTTTTATTTTGTTTTTTTGTGGGACTGGGGTTCGAACTCACGACCTTGCACTTGCCACGCAGGCACTTGTGCCACAGTTATCTCCCCCGCCCCAAAGCGTGAATATTTTAAAAACAAAAAGACAGTAAGAAACAGGGAGATAGAATCTTGTACAAATTTCAAAGGGTGCTAGAGATGGGGTGGGCGACACAGGAGAGGAGCAAGAATAAAAAGAAATAAGATGGTTAAGAACATATGTCTATCCCTAAATAGGATGAATGTCAACTTTATGTACTGCAAATATGGATGGATAAAAAATAAACAGAAAAAGTCGCATCTTCTGGGGGACACCCACTCGGGACACCCCTCGCTCCAACAGGAGCTTTCTTTCCCTCAATAAATATCTTCTGCTCATTACAAAAAAAAAAAAGTCGCATCTTCTTTGTCACTAACCTCTGTTGTTAAGTATTCCCATTAAGGATCATGGGTGGAACCAGGGCACGGGGGCTTTGCGACCATGCTCTAGGCTGCCTACTCACGGCGCAAAACTAGAGTAGCGATCAACATTTATTTTAACGCATTAATGAACACCTATATTAGTACACTCGAAACTGGCCTTGCGTCATTTTGATTGATATTTTCATTTCACTGAACTTGATTTAAAACTACGTCTATCATTTTGATGCTGAAACTGATAGGTTCCAGCCCAAGTGCAAGCTGCTCGATTATCATGGCCCTGATTCCACAGGGCTGAAATCCAAAACAACAGCTCACCTTCCCAGTGGCCAGCCACTTCCTCCTCCTTCCCCACTCCAGCCCTGGAAACGGCTTCCTTTCACCCTTCCCGCGCACACAAGGGAGCCTCCAATCAGCTCCTTGTGTATCACTAATCTTGCCCCTATCAAAAGTCCACAAAGCCTCGACCTCCCTCTCAGATCAGAGGATCTCCCCACCTCCCAGTCATTGATCCTCTCCTTTACTGCTCAATGGCAATAAAGGTCTTTTCCATCCCTGGTGGGTCCAGGGATCCAACTCAGGACCTTGCGCTTGCCAGGGAAGCACTTCTTCCACTGAGCTATCTCCCCAGCCCCTCCATCCTTTTCTTTTACTTCTGCTTTTCTCCTGCCGCAGCCAGCAGAAAAACCTAACAGAAATTAGGCTTTTAAAAAAAATTGGTTTGGCGTTTATCCGTCTACTAAAGAAGTACTGTACCTGACCAAAAGATGTTACGAATCCCCATTTTAGAGGAAGAGAAACAAGAGTGACGTATTTTGCCTAATTTCTTCTTCTCTTCCCCATTCATCCCTTTAGAAAGCTCCTTCTTTTACTCTTTTTGCATGAATGCTCGCTTCCTGCGCGCTGACCACGGGTCTCTGCAGATGCAGCTGACCTTTACGCGGCCGGCGCACTGGACGCGGCCCTATTCCACGTTTTCCTCATTCTAAGCTCCACAAATCGATGCCCGCCCAACGCTGCTGACAAAACCATCTGTCCCAAGCGTGTCATTGCACATCGTGCATATTCATTCTGTTTTCTTTCTGCCATTAGAAATTCCAGAACCAAATATTAGTAAAGTCCGGGGCTTCTTACTCCCTCGACAGGTGCCCAGGAGAGTCCTCTAGGGAACCCCCCTGCTGTCACTGGAAGCGCACTGCACTCGTCCGCAGGGCCCCCCAGGGGCCACCGCAGCATCTGCCGCTTTCAGCAGGGGATCCCAGAGCGGCCGGGGGATTGAGCTTGCCCCGCAGGCAGGGAATGGGTCATCTGAACTCGAGGGCCCAGCAAACCGCCCCTGCTCGGGTTCATGGGGGTCAAGCCCTCTGGGGTCCACTGAGCTCCCAGGCCCCAAGCCGCCAACTGCGAACCCCGCTCCCAGCTCCCGAGCGCAGCCCTGCGGCGCCCAGGAGCAGCCCGGCGCGGGCGCGCTTACCAGCCCTCCGCAGAGGCTGAAGACCGCCGTGAGATCCTCCCGCGCGTTCACCTGGCCGCGGTAGAAGCAGTGGCGCAAGTCCGAGGCCGGCGCGCCGCGCCCCGGGGCCCCGCGCGCAGGGGCCCCCAAGTGCACCTCGGTGTAGCCGGCGGCCAGGAAGGCCGCGTCGGCGCTCAGGTTCAGCTGGAAGAGCTGCCCGTAGGCGCGGATGCGGTAGTGCGTCCGCAGGGGCGCGGGCTCCCGGGCCCCCGCGCTGCGCTTCCTGCGGCTGAAGTGGCGGCTCTGCGGGAACACTTCTCCGAACTCGCCGACCCGCGCGGGTGTCACCACTTCGTAGGAGGCCAGCGTCTTCACCAGGGCTTCTGCAAGCACAGCAACGAGGGCTGAGCCCCCCGCGTCCCCGCCCCCGGCCGAGCGCCCGGGTCCCGGACACCCTGGGCGAGCTCCGCGCCCCCGCGCCCGAATCTGCCCCACCGGCCCCGCGGGACCCCGGGCAGCGCCCTCGCTCCCGCACCCGTCCGCCCACCCGCGCCCGGGGTGTCGCGCCTCCTGCCCCGTCGCACCGCCGCGTGGTCGCCGGCGTTCCGCGTGCGCCCGGGGCGCGCGATTCCTCGAAATGGGCGCGACCGAGACCTCCGGGATGCTGAGGGGAGCGGGCCCGGGGTCCCGGCCCCAGCTCGGCGGAAGGCGCTCGACGGTTTCCTACCTTGTCTGGGATGGAAGCGAACTTCCCACGACCTGGTGAGGAAGAGCGAGAGCTGGTAGAGCAGCCCCGCCAGCCACCTGGCCACCCGCATGGCTGCGCCCGGGCCTCTGCGCTCGCCCGGCGCGGGCCGCGGCGTTCAGCAGCCTCGGGAGCAGCAGCCCGGGCCCGGGCTCGCCCAGCCCAGCCGGAGCGCCAGCCGCAGCGCCCGGAGCCGCTGCCTCATCGCCCCGCAGCCCTCGCGCTCGCCCTCGCGCTCGCGCTCCTCCCGCGCAGCGCTCTCCAGCGCCCTCCTCTGCTCTGCCGGCTCGGCGCTGCCCTGGAGGAACAGCGCCGAGGTGGCCGGCTGGCGGGACGAGGGGGAGGAGCTCTGGACGGCCCGGCCAATCCGCTGCGGCCGGCACGCCCACTGCGCGGAGGCTCCGCCCCCACCGGCAGAGGACCCGCCAAGGGCTGCAGGCGGGCTGCCTTGTGGAGGTCGCGCCCTGTTCCCAAGCCGGCAGCCACTCGAGGGTGATGGACACAAGGTCTGCAAGCCCCAGAGTGACTTGACATGCGTTAGACCCACAGCTGCCTTTTGTCCACATTTACTGCCTCTTCAGACTTCTGAAACTAAGCCTGAAAGAAGGGAAAAAATACATAGGTACATACTTAGGATAGCTGGGATAATTGTACTGCTGATTTCTGCTGCTCTAAGCGAAGGAACGGTTAATGCTTAATTTTTTCTCGTCTTTTCAATTTTTGATCAACTTTGCATGCTTATATCTGGTAATCTGAACCACTAAGTTGAAGACAATATGCAATGTAATAACCATTGTTGAATTCCTATAGACTTGTGTAATAAAATTCTATATAGTTTATACTGGTTTTTTTTTTATTATTTTTTGTTCTCTCTAAAAAATAAAGAGAGAGAAGTGGTAAAGGATGCTACCCCTGAACCCCAGTGGGCAGGAAGATGTCTCCATGCTGGGCTGAGAGGTGCCAAGCTGGCTGTAGCTAGCACTTCTGAATGACCATTGTTGGCCATTGCCTACAGAAATTCAAGAAAAGAACCTGAATCTCTAAAGTTCTGACACTTCCTGTGACTTGTTTTTTCTCTTTAAACATTCATTTGGGGACTTAATATTTTTGTCAAAAGGTTGGGGAGATAGCTCTGTGGCACAAGTGCCTGCCTGGCAAGTGCAAGGTCGTGAGTTTGAACCCCAGTCCCACCAAAAAAAAAAAATGTCAAAAGTCACAAAATTGATGTTCCCCTGCCAGAAACGGGAGTCATTGGCTTTAGGAACGTTTCTACTGCTGGTTCCATAGTGTGTGTATACCCAGAACCCAAGGGCACCTAGTAAGACCAGTTATCCTCCCAGGTGTCACTGCGGCTCTGAATGCCCTGGGGTGGCCAAGGGTGTGTTCGATTTCATAAACCTCAGGGGGGGAAGAGACAGCAGATATCATTTCAGTGCTATTTTGTCCTAAATCTACCTGTTTGGTTTGCAGGTTTGGAAATAACTTCTATGTATAGTCTACATAAAAACAAAAGGGAAAGGGTGACAGAGAGACAGACAGACAGACAGACAGACAGACAGACAGACAGACAGACATGAGCTTGAAATCCCACCAGGGAGAGAAAGAATATGAGAGCAAAAGTAAAGAACACAAACACAATAAAATACACTTCCAGTTCCTTTCCTGCTGTCCTCAGAGCCCTCAACAGAGGCAGTCCTGCACTCCTGTGCTCCTGGGAGCGGACTCTAGCGGCACATCCCTTGCCTCTTACATCATCTGAGGTGAACCAAGCTTTGTCCAGGAGGGAGGGAGGCTTTAAACTTCCATCAAGGAAATCCCCCAACCTGGTGAGGGCAATTCTTGCACAACCACTCCCTTCTTTGTAGCCCTTCTTCTCAAGAGCCGCCTCATTCAACGGAGAATTACAGACTGCATGTGGCTTTTTGCTAAGTGTACTGTTGCTATACACCAGCAAAACTAGGCTATACTCAGACCTCTGCATTTAATAGTTACCTGCAGCATACTGTAATTTGCTCATTTTAGTTACTCTGCAGCTCTGAATGCATCTTTACGCTAAGAGTGGGTTGTTTCTTCCTACAACAACGTAAAATAGAAATTCACCTTGATTGCTGACTACAATTTCATTTCTCATTTTTTCCATCACCAAACATTTGCCACTTGAAATACCATACACAATGAATTATTTGATATTCAATTTAACTTTTGGAAATAGAATGTTAAGAATGAATAAAAGGTTAGCTAATATTTTGGCCCTCACCCTTCAAAGTCAGTGAGGACTCAGGACATAAGCAAATCTGTACTGTAACACCCTATAACTCAGTGGTGTCCCAAATTTTCTGTTCAAGGAGATTATGGGGCCACAGAGGAAAGGGATCGATGATGTACAGTGTGCCTAAGGAGAGTCACCTAGAGAGAAAGCATTCGCTAAGGCTTTCACAGAGAGCAAACTGGTCAAGCAATGACTGTGACTCATCCAGATGACTGGCACTGACAACAGTTCTAGAAAACACTGTACATGGCTTCAAGGTAAATCCTAAGGGGATTTTGACTGACCTTATCAGATATAAAAACTACATGTTTTGTTATGTAGGTCTTGCTTCAACTTGGCCTTAACCACCCAGCAGAAAAGTTTAACCATAGACATAAAAAGTAAAGCCAGATTAGTATGCTGAGCTGTAAAAGGCTCAAGTCAACAGCTTCCGACATTGCCAGTTCTGCCAATAACCCACTACAATGATGGAATATTGCTCTATGTATACAGCCACTTTCTCTTAGTTCAATGGGAAGAAATATTTGTACCAATAGTGTTTAGAAGAGTTATCATGTCTGCATCTTGTACTCTGAACAACTACTATGAAGACAACAATATGTGTTGCATCAATTATTGTAGCTGTCCTATTAACATGCTTTGAAACTGTCTCAATATTATTTCTTATTAAAAGTAATTAAAAATAAATAAATAAAAGAATGGAGAACACTTTGGATATTTGTTCTGTGTGATAATCTCTACAATGTTCAGTAAAGTATTCTCTTCATTTTAGAGCACATAAATTTATAATTTCACTTAATATCTAAATATTTCAAAAAAGGGCCAGCCAGATAGCTAAGTGGATTAAAGTGCCTGCTTAGGCAGATGCAAGGGCCAGGGGCTCAATACCAGATGTGCCAAGCCAGCCCCTGGGGTGTGCTGAGAGGATTGAGACTGGGCATGGTGGTGTGGGCCTGTAATCCCAGCACTTGGGAGGCTGAAAACAGGAGGATCACTATGAGACCAATCTGTGTAGTGAGATCCTGTACTAAATACAAAAATAAATATTTCATAAAGCATTGAAGCTGGATTTCTGCCAATCCTCTGTGTTCAAATGCTATTTTATTGTTAAGTTGTTATGATATTCTTATTGTTTCATTGTCTTTATTCTTCCCCGCTAATGAAAATGTCATGAACAAGCTAATCTCTGTTTACTTTTTCTTTTTTTTTTGGCAGAACCAGGGATTGAACTCAGGCCCTTGTGCTTGCTAGGCAAGTGCTTACTCTACTGAGCTATCTTCCCAGCTCTGCTAATCTCTGGTTAAATCAAGCTATTTCTTCACATGATTTTTATAGCATCCACTTTTGGAATTCCTCTAATATACCAGGTATTGTCAAACAGACTTTAGAAAAGTTATCTTATTTAATTTTCCCATTAGTGCTATTAGGCTGAAGAAATTGAGGAATTCTGTCTGGATCACCTATTAAACTGAACTCAGATTTCTTTGGGTTCAAATTCCATACGTTTTAGAAGAAAATTAAACCTTTAATATCAGCTGAAATCTGATGTACAGCTGTGGCCAGCAATGGCTTGGGAAATGAAAGCCATGTTTATAGCAAATATATTTTTGCTTGATTTGTAATATTTAAAATTATCATTGAAAGTAAATGCTATGCAACCGTGCTGACACAGCAGAAGAAAGCATCCTTCAATCGTACCTTCAGTCTTCCTTGGAAGAACACACACACACTACCCTCAAGAGCTGAATAGACTTCACTTATGAACCTAACTCTGGGGTCGACCAGATAGTTCAGGAGATCAAAGTACCTACTTAGGCAGAGAGCAGCGACCCCAATTCAGTTCCCAGCCTCCATGCCTGCCCCCAGCCTGGAATGCACTGAGAGGCAATGGAGACTGGACATGGTGGTGTGAGCCTGTAATCCCAGCATTTGGGAGGCTGAAAACAGGAAAATCACCATGAATCTGATCACATAGTGAGACCCTGTATACCTTGCACTAAATACAAAATGATAGTAATAATAATAATAATAATAAAATAGAAATCTGACTCTGTAACCAGTTGTATAAAATTAAACAACTAACGTAAGGCAAGCCCATCTTTCTCAGCTGTATAATGAAGATAGTAATAGTAACTCATGTAGTTATGACCAAAAGAAATAGTACAGAAGAGATACTACAGATGACCAAAAGAGATATTCCAGATAACACTGGACAAAACATATTCTCAGTATCTACTTATGCTAATCATGTCTTTATCACTTACAACAGGAGACGGGATGCTTATTTCCTCAAA
>PVKN010018995.1:0-16555 GCA_004027915.1 Capromys pilorides | reverse complement strand
TTTTGATTTCATTGATTTTTCTCTGTTTTGCAGTTTTCAAATTCATTGATTGTAGCAGTTGCTTTTACTGTTCGCTTATTTTCTCTTTGCTTTGGGCTCTAACCGCCTCTTTTCCCTCTTGCTTCCCAGGGTTGAAGAATGAAAGATGAGCTTCAGGTCTTTTCTAATGTGTTCATTCAAAGTTATAAATTTCTCTCTAAATATAACTTGCACTGCACATTATAAACTGTGGTTTCATTTTTATTAAATTAAATTGAAAAATATTTAGACTGTTTTCAAGTTTACAGAAAGAAATGTAAAGGCATGAAATTTCACATGCGTCCCCCATCTTGCTTCCTTATTATTAACGTCTTACACTAATGTGGTACATTTTTTAACTAGTGTATCAATATTGATAAAATTTTACCTAAAATCCATACATTCCTAAGCTCCTCTTAGTGGTTGGACATTTCCTGAGCATTCTGCTTTGATCCATGTGCTCTTTAAAAATGAGTTGGTGAATCTGTAATCATTTGAGATTTTTTTCCAGCAATTTTTAGTTTATTAATTTCTGTGATTCACGCAATTGGAGAACCTAGTCTGAGTCTCATTGTAAGATGCATCAGGGTTCTTTTGCAGCTGAGAATGTGGTGTAGCTTGACAAAGGTAGCATTTGAGCTTCTGAAGAGCATCTCTATGCACTGGCACCCCCAGCTGCCCTCCAGGACAGATCCGAGAAGCCCAGAATGCCAACAAACACTACTCTTCCACGCATCATGTCTGAGCTCCACAAAGTGGGATGTGTGTATTTAAAAAGCTGCTGAGGGGAATAAATTGTAGAGACTGACAGACGATTTTTCCGTGTCAACTATGAAAGTCAAAAGACAATGAGGCTTCACTTCTGCAGAAAGAAGAAAAACAGGACTTGTTGAAAACAACAGACTTTGGAAAAGAAGGTAAAAATCTGGTCACTCCCAGCATTTGGGAGGCTGAGGCAGGAGGATTGATGTGAGTTCAAGGCCAGCCTGGGCTACAAAAAGTGAGCTTAAGGCCAGCCTGAACTGCATGGTGAGACCCTGTCTCAAAAAGGCAAAAAAAAAATCTTGTCGTGTACTATCATTGATGGGAATAGCATAGAAGGGGAAGTTTGGGGTAAAAAAACTGGTGTAAAAATCAAAATTAAGGGGCCAGTGAGATAGCTCAGTGGTCTAAAGTGCCTGCTAAGGCAAGCTTAGGCAACTGCAGGGACCGCAGGTTGATCCCTGGCACCATGTGCTGCACCAGCCCCACCCCCAGGCCAGACTAAGCCGGCAATAACATAAATAAAGTTTAAAAAGATCAAAATTAAGCAAACTACCTATAATTTTCAACAATTAAAGGATTTATTAACTTAATTTTCATTTGGTTAAGGTGTCAGGCAAGGCTGCTACCACTGGACCTTCAGAGGTGACTAGGCCTTGGGTGTGTGATCCATTTGGATTGTTGTTTTGTGCATGGTGATAGATATGGATCTATTTTTAGCCTTTGGCACAAGGAAAGCCAATTTTCCAGAACCACTTATTAAAGAGGCTATCTTTCTTCCAGTGAGCATGCTTGGCCCCTTTTTCAAAGACAAATTGGCTGAGTGTATTTGTAGTTGTGTCTACATCTTCTAATCTGTTCCATTGATCCTCAGGTCTAGCTTTTTTTTTTCTTTTCCCAGTGCCATGCTGATTTTATGCTGTAGCTTTGTAGTATAAATTCAAGTCAGGGGTTGCAATGCCTCCTGACTTTCCTTTGTTGCCCAAGACTGCTTTGGCTATTCTATGTCTCTTCTGGATCCAGATGAATTTTAGGAATATTTTCTCTAGATCTGTGAGGTATTGGAGGATCACTGAACAGCTTGCTGTGGGAAGGACAACGTCCCCCCAGCGCCCTCAAGGCCATGGCTTCGCAGCCACTGTACATAGGGCATCAGTCCTCCCATGGGGATGAACTTTTTCCTGGCATCAAGGGATTGTTCTGGTTGAAGCTTTGTTCACAGCAGCAGGCCCTTATTCTCAGACAGTGTGCCAGTGGGAGCCTGAATCCTGAGCAGAGATAGAGTTAGTACTGGAAACTGGTTGCTTTTTCTTCTATACTATGCTCCATCAAAAAGTAGAGCATTTAAAGTGTGCCACAGCAACTACCAACAAAGAAAAGCCCAGTGCCAGTGAATTCATAGCTGAAATCTACAAGAAACTTAGAAAACAGCTAGTGCCAACTCTTCCCAAACTCTTCAGTGAAATTGCATGGGAAGCAATTCTCCCAAGCTCATTCCTGGAGGCAAGTGTTGCTCTATACCAAAACTGGAGAAGGATCCAACCCAAAAGAGTATGGGCTGATCTCCCTAATGAATATAGGTGCAAAGGTCTTCAATAAAATACTGTCAAACAGAATGCAGCAAATCACCAAGAAGATTATATATCATGACCAAGTAGGATTCATTCCAGGAATGCAGGGATGGTTTAATACACAAATCTATAAATGTAATACAACACATCAACAGAGTCAATGACAAACACCACAAAATCATCTCAGTAGATGCAGAAAAAAACTTCTGACAAAGTCTGCACTCATTCATGACAAAAACCCTACTGAAAATTGGAATCTATGATCTTTATCTCAACCTGACAAACGCCATTTCTGACAAACCAACAGCCAGTGTCATACTAAACAGACAAAAATCAAAAGCTTTCACTTTAAAATCAGGAAGAAGACAAGAATTCCCACTGTCACCACTCTTGTTCAATGTAGTTCTGGAACCATTAGCCAGAGAAAGAAAAGGAATAATGATTGGACAGGAAGAAGTGAAAATATCATTATTTGCAGATGACATGATACTATACATGGAAGACCCCAAAAACTCCACTAAGAGGCTCATAGATCTAATAACCAAATCCAGTAGTGTAGCAGGATATGAAGACAATAATCAGCACTCAACAATCAATAGCATTTCTATATACAAACAATGAATGCTCCAACAGAGAAATTATAGAAACCATGCCTTCCACAATAACACCTAAAAAATGAAATTCTTAGGAATCAGTCTCACAAATGAGATAAAGGTTTCACACAATGAAATGTATAGTACTCTGTAGAAAGAGATCAAAGAAAATTTCAGAAATGGAAAACTATTCCTTGCTCTTGGATAGGAAGAAGAAACATTATGAAAAGGACCATATTCCCCAAATTGTTATACAGATTCAAAGCAATCTTGATTAAAATACCATTTGCATACCTCACAGGTCTAGAGAAAACATTCCTAAAATTCATCTGGAACCAGAAGAGACATAGAATAGCCAAAGCAATCTTGGGCAACAAAGAAAAGGCAGGTAGCATCGCAACCCCTGACTTGAATTTATACTACAAAGCTATAGCATAAAATCAACATGGCACTGGAAAAAAACAAACAAGCAAAAACTAGACCTGAGGATCAGTGGAGCATATTAGAAGATGCAGACACAACTGCAAACACATTCAGCCAATTTGTCTTTGAAAAAGGGGCCAAGCATGCTCACTGGAAGAAAGATAGCCTCTTTAATAAGTGGTTCTGGAAAAATTGGCTTTCCTTGTGCCAAAGGCTAAAAATAGATCCATATCTACCACCATGCACAAAACTCTCAAAATGGATCACACACCCAAGGCCCAGCCACCTCTGAAGATCCAGCTGTGGCCACAAGAAGCCTTGGGGCAACACCTAGCTACAGCCATTGTAGCTGAAGGATTGATAGAAAGAAATGAAAGCGGTAAGTTGCATGCCGCTGAAGCCTAAGAATGCTTTGCTCTTCCCTGCTTCCCCTTTTAGAGGGCTGCGGCCTGAAGTCTGGGGAGAATCGGCCCATAGGCACTTAGGAAAACACCGCCTCCAGTTCTGGAACCTAACAGAGCAGTTGGTGGATCGTGACTCACGCCAAGTGTCCACACAGATGTCAGGCTTTGGGCAGCAGCATCTTTGTGCTGTCCTTGCATGGTCTTTGGTTATTGTTCAAGTGTGTGCTCGTGAGACTGCATGGGCAAGCTTTGCTGGCCCCATCCACGGGCCCTGGCACACAGCGAGCCTGGCACTTGGGCTCAGGGACATTTCAATGACTAATTACAGCTTGCAGCAGGATGGTGGACTCCACACAGCTCAGACTCTACCAGCATACCTGCTCCAAGATACAGTGCTTGCAGCAAAACTTCCGGGTTCTAATGTGCAGGGTCTGGGAGGACACATGGACCATGAGTTCCTGGCCAACCCTGCCCTAAGCCATTATGGGTCACCAGATCACCTGCTCTCTGTGTTTTGTTTAGCATCAAAGTCACTAATGAATAGATTTTACCAGACCAGTTTGTTCTTGTAACCAGAGGCCACGTCCTCAGATGGATAAAGCTGCTTGTCTGTCTGATAAATCCATGTCTCCCTCATCATTCGTGGACCTTTGATCTTTTCCCTGCACCTGATAGGTCTTCTGAGAGGTCATGACAGGAAACCATGTGTTATGGTTTATGTTTAATTGTTCCCCCAAAGCCTCATGCAATCATGGGGCAGGGACTTCTAGAGTTTGAGACTTGAGTCATGATCCACTGGGATTATGTGTTTTAGTACTGATGGGATTATGAGTCTGAGTACTGCTGAGATTGCTTGACTCTTGATCCACTGGGATTATGTATTTTAGTCTTGATGGGACTATGGGTCTGAGTACTGCTGGGATTACTTGACTCTTGATCCACTGGGATTATGTGTTTTAGTACTGATGGGGATATCAGTCTGAGTATGGCTGGGATTATTGGTGTGGCCTAAGGTGGATAGGCTAAGGCAGAGAGCCTGAATGTAATATAAAGAGAGACAGAAAGACAGACATTGGTTGTTGCTCTCTGCACCCTGGCTGATCTGTTGCCTCTGTCATCATATTGTTGCTGTTCCGCCACCATGAACTAGATGCTCTCTGTCCTGTTCCACTCAGCCTTGGGCCAGCCGAATATGGACTGAAACCTTCAGCAACTGTGAGCTAAATAAACCTTTCCTTCCTTCATTTTGAGTGTCAGGTATTTGTCCTAGCAATGAGTAAAAAGTAACTAAGACACCATGACATGTATGGCCCAGTGTTCCCAGGCAAGTGGTGTCAGGGACACAGGTGCGAGGTCACTGGAAATTCAAAAGCCAGTCATTCATGAGGGCCTGTGCCGTGACACAGCTGACCAACCCACTGCGACTGGGATAGATGCCCGCGTCACTGTTTTGGATGCATTTTCTAAGGCCCTTTGCCGCGTCACTGAGCTGGGTCATGCAGCACGAACTCAATTTCTTTGTCCATCTTGACTCACACATGGTGCTGAGTGTGTCCGTCAGGTTGTACCTGGTTATGCCACATACCAGGGGCTCAGGGAGAATCCACCTCTGTATGTGTGGTCACCTGCGGTACTCCAGGGGGACACAGTGACCCTTGGGCTCTTGTGTAGAACGAGGGGTACCGGTCTGTTCCACCCTTCTCTGCCAGGGCTCACAGCCCCCAGGGGCATGCAGGTATTCCCACTGCACAGCAGCAGGGGCCCCCCAAGCTGGCCAGCCCACGATCACGCCAGCCCTCACCCCCATCCCTCCCTGTGGCCACCCCACACTTCCCTCTGGGGATCCGCCCAACACTTTGGGCAGCTGAGGCCCGCTCCTCCCCTGGACCCAGCTTGGTCCCACGCCTGAGTCCTGGCTTCTTGAGACACAGAAAATGGAGCAGAGGTGGACCTGGCCAGTGAGAGATGTCCTGTGCTAACGGCCCACTGGCAAAAGCCATCTTTTCCTTTTGGACTTGGAATCCTGCAGGGACAAAACCACGTAATCAAAATGTGGCAACAGGTGTCTGGAATTGCCCATGTCATCCCATTAGATTTTAATGTCACATATACAGTTCTGTGTCTTGTCATATCCTGACTCCCCTCCAGGGCCCACAGGACACTGTGCTGTCTAGAACGGCTTTGGCCATGGAGAGCCGACCTCGTCTACGGAGGAGAGAGCCGCCTGTGTTCCTCCTGTTAGCGCGTGCTTACCATGCATGGTGCTGCCGTTCTTATGTGGACTCACCTCACGCACATGACGCATCTGGATTCCTTCTCAGCTCCCTCCCCCGCCTCTCCTCTTCTCCTTCTTCTGGCCCCCATCCCCCATGAGGAAGGTCTTCTCCCACTTCCTGTCGGCTGTCTTTCATTTTGCTGTATTTACATCTTGTGTTTCTCATATAAGAGAAGCCACATGAAGTGTAAGCTCGTGGATTTGATTGATTCCACAGATGTGATGGGCTCCAGGGGCCTCTGCTGTCCTGTAGACCCAGCACTCTGGGAAGCTGAAGTCAGAGCCAGGCCTGGGAAGCTCGGTGACGAGGTGAGACTCTGCATCTCTATGGCTGGGGATGTAGCCTATTACGAAAGCCCTGAGTCCACTGCTGCTACTTTAAAGAAATGCTCCCCTGCGTGGGTGTCAATGAGCCCTGAGTTGAGTGGAGTCAGGAGACCAACACAGCTGAGGCTCCTGACTATGCAACAATATGTTCCTTGTTTTGCTTACTTGGGTTCAAGATCCTCTTAGGCCACTCAGAAGAAGGAGACCTGGCCAATTCAAGGTGCTTCACGCTTTTCTGCACAGACCAAGCATACATCGAGATTGTCTTTCTCATTTCTGAACCAGGACTTCCTCAGCCCACGAATACTCACTTAAGGTTCCAAGGGCAACATGCTCCCAGCTGGCTGAGCAATATCTAATAGCCGACACCAAAGCCCTTTGACTTTCCTGCCTCGCCCCTTCTCTGGGACCCTTTCAACACACTGCCTTCACTTCCTCCACCCTAACTATGCTACTCCGTGAGAGGTGTCAACAGCTTCCTGGCGTGCCCCTCCTCCACCTATCCTCCACTCTCTCCTCGCTGGCCCTGGACACCCCACTTCCTTTGTGCCCCCGTCCTCCCCGCAGCTCTCCACCCGTGCACCCATGTTTCTCCCTCCAGCCATCACCCGCCCTGCCATCTATGCTGATCTTGTGAAACTCTCCAGAGAGTTCCAGGGCTGACCTGATAGGTGTCTGCCTGTCGTCACCCCTGACCCCGTGGTGCTGGGTGGACCAGGCGGCCCTTCCTCTGGTGCCCATGCTCTCTTTCGGATGTTGAGTCGGGTGTACCCTGGCTTATCTCGGCTCCCTGGCTGTCCATTTCATCACCCTTAACTGGAGTCTTTTTTCAGTGATATTTAGAAATCAAGTCCCACCAATTTCCTCTGTTGAATCTCTATATCTGCGTCAACAGAGCAGAGAAAATATCAGTGCAGGCATGGCAATGTGTGCCTCAAGCTCGCGCCAACAGAACCTCCTGCTGAGTCAGTGCCTCTCAGGCTCATGGGACAGAACCTCCTGCTGAGTTATGGTCCAGCTCCCGTCTTCCTCAGGTCAGCAAGCCTCACTGTCTCTCAGTATCCAAGCCAAAGTCTCTGCCTCACTACTGACCTCTTCCCCAGATGGCCTGTGTAGGTCTTCACCAGGCGGGCTGGCGTCTCATCCCACACGTCCACACCTCGAATCCTCTCTGTGGCTGTAACTTAGTCCAGCTCTCGGCAGCTGCTTCGTGGCAGGCGTGGCTTTCTACTCTGCTTCTGTCTCCCGCTCTCGTGTCCTGACCACGTAGAGCAGCTGGGATGCAGGCTGGAGCTCCCCGACTGTAGTGACCCACTGACTTCCCATAGTCTCTGTACTTCCTGGGACAGAATCCACATTCCTTGTTGTTCTGAGCTCTTAAAGGAAGGACGGCGAAAGCTGCGCAGCTGAGTAATGTAAACATTAAAATCTGAGTAAAGGAGCTGCTGTGGCAGTGCTGAAGACCCCAACAACGACACCCGGTGGCCAGGCTTGCGGGGCCTGTCCCCAGCCTCCTTTGCCCACTGGGCCATGCTCCTCGCCTGGGGCAAGCTCCACATAGATCTTGTGCTCGCTCTACTGCTGACTGTGTGGCTCACATGTGGCGCTTCTTCCCAGAGGGAGCTGTGGCAGGCAGTGACTGCCTCGGCTATGCTGTGGCCCACTTGTAGACACATGGCCTTCACTCAGTGGACATGCACAGCTGTTTCCTTCTCTGTTTAAAAATACATTTGGTGCAGGCAGGGCCTTACTACGCATCTCCAACTCAAAGGGATCCTCCTGTTTCCAACACTGGGATTATAGGTGTGTGCCACCATGCCTGGACTCGGTGGCTAGCTCAGCATGCCTGGAGGCAGGGCCAGCGCAGCACAGGGTGCCCAGAACTGAACCCTGGCCACTGTGCTTGCCTAAGCAGGCGCTTAGTCATCTGAGCTATCTCACCCTCTCAGGCCCTCTCACACCTGTTTCTAATGAATACACTCAATGTTTTAGAGTTCAGAAATATGGGGCCACTGACTGGGGTGCATCCCTGTACCCCTTTCCCTTCCTGTTTTCCTCATGAGCCTCTGGCACATGCTGGCCTCTGGTTACAGCCCACGGACCAACCCTAGCGTTCTGCCGTGTCCTGCAGCCCGCAATTCACATTAAGGGGCACCCTGGGCCGTGACGGTGTCTGGGTTCTCACAGGTGCCTGTGGTGCCGACCATCACTATGGTACTGTTTTGGGTCACCGCAACACGCCCAAGTGCCCAGGTTCACCGACATGACTCCCATTGGTTCTTTGACTTTCCACAGCTGAGGAAAATCTGTGTTCTCCTTCGTGGTGTGTTATGGTGTGTGTGTATTTGTGCCCCCAAAGCCTCATGAGGTCCTTGAGGCTCAGTTCTACAGTTCGTGATTAATTCATGATCCAAGGCAGGGATTATGGGTCTGAGTACTGCTGGGATGATGGGTGCGAGTGCTGCACCCAGCCTGAGACGGACAGCCTGACTGCAGCACAAGACAGACAGAGAGACAGACTTGCCCTCTGTCGCCATCATTGCTGCTACTCCTGCATTTTGCTCTCTTGCTCTTTGCAACCACCTTGAAAGGTTCTCAGCCACGTGCCACTGTGCCTTGAAGCCAGCTGGGTATGCACTGAACCCTCCAGGAACTGTGAGGTAAAAAAACCTTTCCTTCCTTCCTTCATTTTGGGCATCAGGTATTTGTTCCAGCAACAAGAGAGGAGTGAGCCATGGTGCTCTCCTCAGAACACTGTGGCTCCAGACCATGCACTGTGTGGGCCTCCCAGTGGGACTTACCTCCTGTGGCAGGGTGTGGACGGTGTTTTCACGTCTGGTCTTGGCTTGGTGGTGCCTTTGTTTCCAATCACTGAGTCACTGCCCAGGCATGGCTACGGCGTCTCCATTTTCCTGCTCATTTATTGAAGGGCATCTCAGTAATGTCCAGCGTGGGGAAAATATGAGTAAGAAAACTGTAGAGACAGCCATGAGAAGGTTTCCAAAGACACGGGTGCTGGTTGTGTGCTATAAGATGCAGCATTTTGTCCCAGTAGTGGAAAACAGCATTAAGGCTGAGAGGTTTATTTTGGCTTATGGTTTCAGACCGTGGTGGGCCTGTGGCCTCACTTCTGGGTTGGTGCTGAGGCAGATAGAACACTGTGGCAAAAGGCTGTGATGACAGGTTACCTATGGCAGCTGGGGAGGAGGAGGGGAAGGGAAGGGGTAAGGGGGAGGGGAAGGGAGGAGGAGCGGGGAGGAGCCAAGGACAAAACTGTCCCTAAGGCTGTACTCCTCAGACCCGCTAACTTCCCCTGGCCTCCACCCTGAGTCTGCCACCTGCCAGTGGCCCCTCAAGTTATGGATCCATCAAAGGCGTTGCCACGCAGATGAGGTCAGAGCCCTAGTGATCCAGCGCGCTTGTCAAAGTGCTGCCTCGGCATGCCGCTGCCTGCACCGAGGACAAACCTTCCAATTGGCCGCTGGGGCACAGCCCAGGGCCAGCCACAGGGCATGGTGGGAAGGCTCGGGGCACAGCTGCAGCTGTCGCAGCCTTCCTAAGCAACTGCGCCGTGGCGCACCCCCACAAGAAATCACCCTCATCGAGCTTTGCTATGGTCAGTGTTTGGGGTTTTGGCCTTCCTAGCAGGCTTCAGATGGGATCCCGCCACTGTTTTCCTTCTCTGCTCTTTGATGCCATGTGGCCTTGAGCATGTGCTTATTTGGTGTCTGCGTGGCTTAGCTGAGATGCCGCACGCGAATCTTGTGTCTGTCTTTTACTGGATTTTTATTATCGTCATATTTTAAAATGTGAAAGAATTGAAAGTAAGAATCCCCTTCTGTATGTTAAACCCAAGTCCATTCTCAGTCATGAGAATTATGTCCTGGCCTCTGCCTTCCCTTGCCATTCTCTCCGCAGTGGAAGTTTTCAGAGTAGAAGTCTGACATTCAAAGAAATCCACCCTATCGAACATTCTCTCACAAATCATAGTTTGGTATTATATATAAAGAAAAACAGCGCCCAGTCCAAAGTCCCCCAGATTTTCTCCTGCAGAACCTTCTAGAACTTTGCAGTAAGCATTTAGAGCCATAATCCATTTCGAGTTAAGCTCTTGTGAGTGATGTTGGCTTGGGGCCTCGGCTTTTGGTCCCCTCTTCTGTGCATGCAGAGATCCGATGGCTCCAGGGCCACTGGTTGCAGAGGCATCTGGCGTGAAGGGGTGGTGGCTCCTTTGACAAAGACAGCAGCCCGTGCAGGAGCAGGTGGTGCATCTCCCTCTGGTCCCCGTGCTGTCCCTCTGATCTCTTTGTTATTCTCCAACATTACGATCTCTGGACTGCCTCGCCTGTACATCCAGAGACCAGGACGCCCCACCTATCCTTTGCTGCTTCCCTAGGATTGTGCTGACTATTCTAAGCCTTTAACTTCCTATATAAAATTTAGTATCAGCTGGAAAATATCCACAAAATAGCATGCTGGGTTTTTTAAAAAATTAGAATTATGTTAAATATTAAACTTGCATCTTACTTATTTTCTGTTCACCAGGACACATTCCCAGTATCCACAGCTCATGGGAGCAGAGCTTATGTGGGCTCCTGTGAGTAGTCTACTGTTGGCTGGCTCCATGGACTCCTGTGCATTGTCCATGGTTGGTTGGCTCTGTGGGCTCCTATGCATAGTCCATGGTTGGCTGGCTCCATCGGCTCCCATTCATAGTCCACGGTTGGCTGGCTCTGTGGGCTCCCCTGCATAGTCCACAGTTGGCTGGCTCTGTGGGCTCCTGTGCATAGTCCATGGTTGGCTGGTTCTGTGGGCTCCTGTGCATAGTCCATGGTTGGCTGGTTCTGTGGGCTCCTGTGCATAGTCCATGGTTGGCTGGTTCTGTGGGCTCCTTGCATAATCCATGATTGGCTGGCTCCATGGGTTCCTAAGCATAGTCTGTAGTTGGCTGGCTCTGTGGGCTCCCCTGCATAGTCCATGGTTGGCTGGCTTTCTGGGCTCCCATGCATAGTCCACGGTTGGCTGGCTCCATGGGCTCCTATGCAGTCTGTGGTTGGCTGGCTCCATGGGCTCCTGGGCATAGTCCATGGCTGATTGGCTCTGTGGACTCCTGTGCATAGTCCATGGCTGGCTGGCTCCATGGGCTCCTATGCATTGGTTGGCTGGCTCGGTGGGTTACTGTGCATAGTCCACAGTTGGCTGACTCTGTGGGCTCCTGTCCATTGTCCACAGTTGGTTGGCTCCATAGGCTACTGTATGTAGTGCATGGTTGCCTGGCTCCGTGGGCTCCTATATGTAGTCCAGGGTTGGCTGGCTCTGTGGGCTCCTGTGCATTGTCTGTGGTTGGCTGGCTGCATGGGCTACTGTGCGTAGTGCATGGTTGGCTGGCTCCGTGGGCTACTGTGCGTAGTCCACGGTTGGCTGGTTCTGTGGGCTCCTGTGCATTGTCTGTGGTTGGCTGGCTCCAAAGCCAGGAGGTGTGGAGGGAGTGTCCGACAGAGAAGGAGCTCAGGGAGCAGAGAGAAGGGAGGAGCTGTGCAGGGAGATGGCCGCCCCCAGGTCCGGCCCCCAGGGCCACCTCTTCTGACCTCTCCTAACAGCAGATTTAGTTGGAATGCCCTCATAGTCCAATCATCTTCCCAAAGCACCACCCCTGAGTCCATGAGGCTTTGGGGGACGCCTAAGTACAAATTATAGCCATCTATATGCCAAATTGAGAAGAACGCACGCCTTAGAAACACTGGGTCCTCGTATCCCCCAACATGGAGCCCCCCAGGGCTCTCATCATGGCTCATCCCCCCTCACCTTATTTGTGTGTCAGTCACGCCTAGTGTATGCCTATGCGTTGCACTGTTCTGGTGCTAGCATAAGCAGCGCGTGTTTTGTTTCCAATTCCAGGTGCTCAAAGCTCAGGGGCAGCACGTGCAGCAAACCAGTGCCTGGCGCACACTGACTCGGTGGTCTGCGACCTGGCTCCGTGGCTTGCTAGGTCCACATTTGCATCTGTTCTTGTTTAGGGTTTTCCACCTGGATGATCCTGTCTTCTGTGGACAGAGACCGAGCGCTTTTTTTTTTTTTTTTTTTTTTTTCCCAGTCCGTGCACTTTCCCTTTACCTCTCTTTTCTCGTGACATCCATGTGGATGCCTAGGACTACATAGGAGAGGAGCAGCACAGAGCTGCCGCTGATTGCCAGTGGGGGAGCATGAGAGCATATTTCTTAGCTATCTGTGGACGTCCACAGGAATAGCAGTGAAATACTTTTTCATGCTGCTATTAGCAATTTGCCTGTTTTCACCTCTTGGCTAACCTGCTAGAAGTATATGACTTTTATTGATCTTTTCCCAGAACCAGGTTTTAGTTCAATTGACTTTTTCTGTATTGATTACTTATTTTCAATGTCACTGACTTCTGTTCTCACTTTATTAGGCTTTTCTTCTACTTATTTTGAATTTAAGTTGGTCTTCATTGTAGTTTCTTAAGGTGGAACTTTAGTTATGGATTTTAGATTCTCCTGCCTTGTAAGTGCTATGAATTTCCTTGTAGACACTGCCATTTCACTAAGTCGAGTAGGTAGCTGCTTTTTAAGATATTCTTTAAAAATTTCTGATGAGACTTTTGACTGGTGTACAGCAGTGTTGTTTCACCGGAAGATAGTGGGGGATCGTCCCCGCGGCTCACCGTTGCTGAATCCCGGCCTGACTCCCCTGAAGGTGTGAGAGAGCATGCTTCCTATGATTTATAGCATTTGTTAAGGTTGTTTTATGGCCCAGAGTGACTGTCTTAGTTAATGTCCCATGTGAGCTGGGAAAGAATGTGTGTTCGGCTGTAGTTGGGTGATGTGCTCTATAAATGTCAATTAGATCCAGGTGACGGATGGCCTCCTTGCTTTCACTATCCCTGACGGCCTCCTCCCCCTGGCAAGTGCCAACTATTGGTGGCGGTGGAGTGGTCTCCACTCGGGGGTGGGGGAGTGGGTGGGGAGGATGCTGCCCCTCCTGGCATCCCTCCTGGCGTATTCTGAAGTGTTCTTTTGGGGTACTGGAGATACGTCACTGACTTCTGGGTATCTGTGGGGAGCGGGCCTTTCCATCTTGAAGTGAGGCCTCTCTTTTCCCATGATCAGCTTTTCCATCTTCTGTTCCACTTTGCCTAGCGCTGCCACGGCCCCTAAAGCCCCTTGGTCCCTATCAGCGCAGCATAGCTCTCTCTAGCCTCACCACCCTGTGTCTATGTCTTATGTTTGAAATGGTTCTCTCGCTTGTGGTTCTCTCACTCGTGGTTCTCTCACTCGTGGTTCTCTCACTCGTGGTTCACTCTTTCCACGTGCTCAGACAGCAGCTGCTTTGAGGACGGTGTCGTCCCTGTGCAGGCCCCGGCGGCCACTGACACAGTTGGGTGAGTGGCCACTCTCTCTCTCTGTGTCTGCGTCCTGTTCTTCGGCATGTTGCTTCCTCTGAGATCCTCCCTGTTTGCTGTCTTCTCTGGCTTCAACTGAGAATTTTAGGAGAGTTTATTTTTTGCTCTTCGTAGCAAATCAGTTACATTCCCTTAAAAAAAATCAGTTTTCCTCAAGTTTCAATCTGCATTCCCACGTAACCCTGGCAACCCCCCGGGGCTCTGTCTTGCTCCCACAATTGTGAGATGAGGGTTGTGCCCGAGAGCCCCCGTTCCCATCCTGTTCCCTGCGGCACCCTCGCCACTCTCCCCCGTGATCCACGCGCTCCAGTCAGCCAGCACCTTGTCGCTATTACCACTGTCTTCTACTAAACAAAGAATACAGCACATTACGGACGCACTGCACCCTTGTTCTTTCACCAAGGCTCTCCGTGTCTCACGGAGATGGGCACTTCTGGCCTCCATGGATTTCCTTCTCCGAGAATGTCCCCTGCCATCTGCTGCAGCCCCTTCCCCTTCCTTTGTGGACATGGCTTGGTGGATTCTGAGGAGACCTTGGGGCTGCTGCTCTTGCTCCCCCGTGCGGAGGTCCTCCTTGGTCTCTTTGCTCCTCACCCCGCTGATTCCTTTCCACACCTTCTCTCTGCCTTGCCTTTCTGCAGTGTGACAGTAAAGTGGCCGGCCGCATGTTCTTGGCCTTTGCCCTGCGTGGCGCTCTTGGAGGGGTCTGAGTCTCTACTGCTTCTGGAAGCTTCTCAGCCGTAGGCGATGCCCATCCTTCTTCTTCTTGGACCTCTGCTTTGGTCACTCTGGTCTTCCCCTTGCCTAGCCCTGAGTCCATGAGTCCATGTGAAACGCTGTGTGTGAGTGCACTGCTACTCTTGGGATACTTTGTTCTTGTTCTCCAAGAGTTTCCCATGTGCCTGAGCTGGGGGAATTGTTCCCGACACACGCTCGGGCTGTGACTTGCTCCTCTGGGCCTACCCAAATGGCACAGGTGGCCCGGGGAGCCACTCTGTCACCCCCTCTGCCCTCTGAGTCGCAGGATCACCAGTCTCTGCCGGCCTCACCCATCTGCTTCACCACACTGTCCACTTCTTCCATGACAGGCCTTCCACACCCCCTCCGGCCACCTCAACATCTGCACCACATACGCCTCTGGCTGGGGTGCAGCCGTCTCTCTTCAGACTCCATCACTGCTCTAAGCGCATCTGGTGATTTCTTGGTGTAACCTGGGCACGGTGGACCTGACAGTGGCATCGGGGATGCCCGGGGTTTCCCATGGGGTTTTGTCCATCAGTCAGGAGCCGGGCCCTGTTGAATGCCTGCCCACTGGCCCGGTGCTTGCCATGCTGGTCGGTTGGCTCCTCTGTCATCGCCTCTGGTCACCTACGCCGGCCTCTTTGTGTCACTAATTAATGTGTTGATTGATGCATAATGTTTGTACAGATTAACGACGTGCAACGTGAGATGGTGACTTGCACACACAGAGCGTATGACAATTCACTGTGCTAGCATGCCTGTCACCCCATCAGCCGTTCTTGGTGGCCGCATTACCTCAAAACCCTCTGCACTGAGATCCCCAGTGCTTCGCTGTTGACTGCTTTCCCGCTGTTGTGACATCGGATGCTGAAACACAGCCTCCCCTCCAACCGACTTCACACGGATCTGCCAGCGCTAGCCCTCCCCAGCCTCCTGCAAGCCCAGCTCTCTCTCTCTCCGTATCCCCGAGACCTACTGTCTGTGTCTACCTGTGAGCAGGAGCATCTTCACAGAGTGTTCATGTCACGTGGCACTTGCTGCCACTGGGCACCCTCTGCCGTGACCCTGGAACCCTGCCATGCGGCAGTGGTGCTAGGATGACATCTCAGAGGCTTTCTTGGGCCTCTGTGGTTTGCGATTGTGCCCAGACCTGTGTTCAGATCCTCCCCACACTGATGATGAGAAGACCATGTTCCCATCAAGTCATGACACTTTGGAGGTACCCTAAGAGGCCAGGGCGTTGTGCCCACGTGACCCGCCAGCATCCACTCGCCTCACCCCTCTGAGAAGCCCAGGCTCTGCACCTCTGGGCCGCATCACCCACCCATGGCTGGCTTTGTAATAAAGTGTGAATGACTGACATCATTTACTGAATACTGAAACAGTGGACAGCCGGCATCCGGGTGGTGGACTTTCTCCCGCATGAAGGTGGACACCTCCACACTTTTGGAAGCCGAGGATACTCTGTGATCTCTCCATTGTTCCTTTGTGAGGCAAGTCATAGGGCTGGGTTCTGAGACAATGCTGTCCCCTGGAGCAAGAGGAGCGGTGGCCTTTTGTCACTGAGACAACCCTTGTGGGGGAATATTTCAGCGCGGGCACCTACCCTCTCCTCCTCTAGAGAGAAAAGTAATTCCTCCTACTTCAGATCTTTACCCTGAGACTCACGGGCCTCCTGGAGGGAAACTCTGGCCCTGCACCAGTCAAAGCTGTCCATGTAGCCCTGTCCAGCCTCCAGCTGTCCCCAGCATCCTATGTTCAGACTCCAGCTGCCTCTGCCCCCCTGAGCAGCCTTGGCTGTCTCTCTGGGGTCTGCTTGTCTCTCCCCCTACCGCTAGGTGGCAGTTTGTCCTGGGCCTCCCTGCTCACATGGGTCTCAGCAGAGCCACTGGTGTCCTGTAGGCCAGGCTGGTCCAGTGAGGTGCTTCTCTCCTGCTGGAGGCAATGGGAGGAGTCTCAACCTATTGTGAAAAGGCGCCAAACTTGACCACACCGTCCAGCAGGCCCGGGAGGCGGTGCAGTGC
>PVKN010018994.1:0-16589 GCA_004027915.1 Capromys pilorides | reverse complement strand
TTTGTGACCATTTTGACCAACTCTGATGGGGGTGGAAAGGAAGGAAGGAAGCCTGCTGCCGCCCCTGACAGAGCACAGCTACCACCCGAGTGTCACGCCATTCATCTCGCCTGGCTGTTTGTCGATCATGTTTGCTGGAAGGATAAGCGAACTCCACAAAAAAGCATTTATCTAAATTATCCCGCTAAAGTGCCATCACTCGGAGTAAAAGAAAGATGAGAGAGGACGCTCTGCACACACGCACCCCTCATGCAACGATTAATTGAGGGAAAAACGCAGAGATCCGTGGCGCCCCAGTGTTTTCCGAGCGTGCATCTGCGGGTGAGCACTGGAGTGGTTCCATGCCTGAAACCACCGTGGGAATCGTGAGGAGGTGCCAAGAGCGGTGTAAGCAGAGAATCTTCCCCGGTTCTCTGATAGGAAGCCAACAGCCGAACGGTAAACAAATATAGGCAATGTCTGCGTGTTGGTGCTGACAGGTAGATAAGAAGATAAATGTGGAGTTTCTCTTAATTAGCCTTGCTTAATTAAAAACAGCAGCAGCATCGTGAGCGAAATGAACTCTGGTGGGAGTGTGGTCACTTGGTCTTCTGGGTATTGCTTGAGGAAAATTAGATTTTTTCCCCCCCTTCTAGGATAAATTGTGCAGTAAAGAAGGAATAAATGGTGTCTGCGAGCAGCGTCCCCTTGGTTTTTATCAGTCCAAGATAGATGCGGCGCTGGCCGTCCTCGGAATGGCTCGGAGGCAGACGTGGCCATCATTAGCTCCCCAGGACTAAGCCTACGCGCTAATTACTTATGCTGTCCTGGTTCACTGAGATTTAAGCACCAAGTCAATCGCATTATCTGCAGTCTCCCCAGCTTGCCAGGGCCATCCGTCTTTTAGGGAAAAGAAGCACAGAGGTTATCAATTGGCCTCTGCAGGACTCGGGATTTTCCTACTTTGGGAGAAGGCAAGATTAGTGGGGAACACAGGCTCAGGCCCCTCTGAGCTGCCACTTTGGAGAGGGTAGAAGGGAACGTGCTGACAGTTGTCCACAACCAGGAGGAAGCACTGTGAGGGAGATGGGGAAGGACAGCAAGAGGGAGGGAGGGAGAGGAGGAAAGAAAGCCAGGGAGAGAAGAGCACACACAGAAGAGGGGGATCCCCTTGCCTCACAATAGTGTGTGGCTCCAAGTGGCTCCGGGCACCTCCTGCAAACTACAGGGACAAGCCTTAGCTTACAAGCGTAGTCAGAAAGAAGCCAGGGCCGAAGACTGCAGGCAGCTGGGCGCGGGAGGGACGGAGGAGCAAGAGGCCACGCGAGGGAGGGAACGGCACCCTCAGCCGCAGCCTCCTGGGAGGCCTGGGCCGGGACCTGGGTGCAGGGCCGGGCCTCGGCAGGGCGGGAGAAGGGCCCCCGGGGCTGGCAGCCCGCGCTCGCCTCCGCGCACCTTCTGAGACAGCAGCGCCGCTCCTAACGCCAGAACGCGTCTTCTAGGCAGCGTGACATCTCTTGGATGGGGATATTTGTCTTTACGGATGATTGCTGCCAGGGCTTGACACGGTGCTCGCAAACACGTGTAATTGTTGGAAGTGTAATGATGATTATTTGCATATTTAATGTTCAAACAGCACCGAAGGAGCAACCCAGACAGAAATCGACCGGAGGAAGATTTGAGGGCGTTCAGCCCGGCTCTGAAAGCCCAGGAAGTCGGAGGAAGCCAGCCGAGAGCCGGAGCAGCGGTAACCGGCTTAAAGCTCAGCCTCACCTGCCCGCCCGGGCGCCTTTATTCTCGGGCACAATTGTCCTCCGCAGGCCCCTGGCGGGGGAAGTTCACCAACACCAGAAGCGCGCTTTCCCCTGGCTCGGATTCAAACATAAACTGCAAGATGCTGTGTGTCAGCCTGGTTTTACATTAACCAACTGTGAGCCCCAGAACGGGAGCCAGGAAAGCAGCCTCGCGCGCCGAGGAGGCGGGGAGGAGCGAGGACACACACCGAATTCATTACGCTGCCGCTGCTGCTGCATCCACTGGCGAGGGCGCGCTGCGGCCCTGGGGCCGGCCGGCCGGGGCTCCCCGGGAGCGAGGGCTCCCCGATCGGTCCTGAGAGAGGGACCGATCTCTCAGAGCTACGAGAACATGACAGTCTCAGATTCTCCTGGAGAACGTTGTCCTTCTCAGAGTCTTTCCCCCTGGGACAGCCCTTGGGTTCACCCACACTTTTTTTTTTTTCTTTCCTGCAAGGAAGTGGAGATTATCTGGTAATCCGAAGGAAACTAGAGGTGCCCTTTCCTGTTCCCTACCTCTCTCAAATTCAGCCTCACAACCGTGCGGATGGGAACATGAAGCCCGCGGCAGGGTGAAGCGAAGAACACTGTCATCCTGCTGTCCAGCTGTGACCGCAGGAATCCGCGCAGCTCCCGGTGCGCCCCTCAAGCAGAACCCCACCCCAGGAGCCCCTAGAGAGGGGCGCAGGGAACCCGCAGCTCCAAGCTCCCGCGGCGGGAAAGGCAGTTTGCGGCTGCTCTTTCCGCTCAGCGACAGACCCCAGCCCTGGAGCCTGGCAGCCGCCCACCCGCCTGGCAGTCTGGCCCAGCAGGCTGCCCCGCCAGACCCCCACAGCCCACTGCACCCCGCACAACTTGAAAGGTGGAGCCCGAGCCGCCGCGTGCTCCAGATCAGCGGGAAGGGAGGTTTCAGAGGGCGGCAATCATCAGGGGAAGGCGTCCTCGCTGAAATCAATAGAATAATTTCTGATAATGCAGCCACTTGATCTGGTAATTTGGCCTTTCACCTGTCGTGAACAACTTCACTCGAGCCTTTTCGAGCTATTAAACACCTCTTACCCCAGGCTACCTGTTCTTATCTTTCAAAATACGTGAAGTGATTATTAGCTCAGGCAGTTAGTGCTTTCTCCTTCCATCCTCCCCACTCCTGTCTCATTCCTCACCCCTGCTCCCAGCCCAGCTCCCCAAACTCCTCCCCAGCAGCCCCTGCATCCCTGCTCTGTCTCTCTATGAGCCACTGGGTGACAAGCCATCAGCCACTGCTGAAGCCTGCAGCAACACACGCCAATCCAGACCCAGTGACCACCTCAGAAACGGATGCCTTTAAAAAGTTTCAATGAGCACATGGAGGTCACAGGTGCCCACCTGAGCTGGGCTCCGTGCAGGCCCAGAGCATGCCCATTAGTTGTTCTAGGGTTTTCTGGGAGTGCCAGGGCCACCCGCCTGCACTGGCAGGGTTGGTGACACTACCTGTGTTTCAGTGGCTTAGTCGATAGCATCCAAGTGACCACTATTCATGGTCGTGCCAAACCAGGAGGAGCTGACGGTGATCCGGGCTACAGTCCCCGACGGTCTCCAAGCTTGTGCCTCCTGCTATCCCCCAGCCTGACGGGGTCCTGCTATGATCACCTAGCCCGCTCTTGTGCAGCAGGGAGCTGAGACATGGAGAACGGAAATAGCACCTCCAGAGTCTCCCAGGCCACAAAAGAGGGGAGCAGGGATGGAAGACAGGCAGCAGAGCCAGTCGGGGTCCTGGCCACCCCTCAGCACTGTTGCATCCTTCACTGCCAGCTCGGATCTGCAGGTTACACTTCCTGCCCAATGGACGTGGAAGCCGTCTCGTCTACTGGCTGCCTCGGAGCCACGCTGCATGTCCCAGCGTACCACCTAGATGTCACTTCAGCAGGAAACTGGGAAGTGGAGTTGAGCCCCTCCGACCGTCTGGACCAATGCATGCTGCTCCAGCAGCGGGGAATACGGATAGCACGGGGAGTTTAAAAATCCGATATTGAAACAACCCTAGGGAAGCAAAGTTCAATTTTATCCCTTGTTAAAATCTTTGAAGAGCAAAGTATTTAAAAAACATATGACAATAATTAGCAGCATTTCTTCAGGGGTTTGATGGTTTGACCTTAGCCTTTTAATCTGTCAGACTATGCTAATCAGCCTGATAGACAGAAAGACAAGATGTGGAGGCAGATGCGCTCATTGGGAAAAGAGGAAAAGAGGCACAAGGAGCCCAGGGGCAGCAGAGGAGACTCCAGGCCCAGTCACAGTGGGACCTCCTTTCCAGAGAGACTCTAGAGCATTCGGAAGCAGCAGGTGGAGCAGAAACTCCTCTTTTTTAAGCCCAGGAAAGTGAACCAGCTCATCTGCTGAAGTTCTACAAATCGCCTTTCACTGTAAACTGAGGAGAAAATAAATTAATAGTTCAAAAATTACAAATAAAATGAAGATGGCCTCAAACATCCTCACTTAGTGCTCAGATGTTCCGTGCCTACACGTCCCCCGATGTCCGTGCAGTCCCCCAATTTCATCAAATGCCTTCACTTTTCTCCCAGTCATCATATACATGTACACAGCCAGCTTTCACATCCTCCAGGGGGTTCAGGGATCCCGCAGCTGGGCGCGGAGGAACCACAGGCAATGTGAGTTGCAGCGTCACCAACGCGCAGGGCAGGGGTGTGGCCTTCTAGCTCTTCATCTTGGGGAGGCTCCCGCATGTCCTGGGTCTGAGCCCCTGGTAGAACAGGGCTGGCCCGGGCCAATATGCACCATGAGTCAGAAGGAGGCCTGTGTAAAGCAAAGCCACTGGCTTGGTGGGCACTGGGTCACTGCAGTGTCCTCGGGACTCCCACCAGTTAGAGCTTTTAATCTCTGACTTACAGGCATCTGCTGGGGTACACAATGGGCACCAAGCACTTCATCCATGGCTGTGCTGAAGAGAGATCTGAAGAGCAGAGGGGGCCTAGGAAGCACTTTCTCCACGTGGATGTTGTGCGAGGCACTCTGGGCAAGATGTGTCACACTGGAGGTCAGGACAAAAGAGCTCAGGCAATGGCCCTGAGTCCCTTGTGAAATAAAAAGGGAAAGGAGGAGAAAAGAAGCACAATAGCTTCCCTAGGAAACCACAGCTCCTGCTTTGCAGGAAGTCATTAGAGTTAGTGCTAAAATTCTGTCTTTGCCTTATAGCACGTAGCTCTTCCACAATGACAAACCAGAGATGCTGAGGAGTGAGAGGCCAGACAATAAGCTGAGTGAGCTGAGGGGCTCAGCTGGAGCTCTGGTCCCAACGTAAGGCACTGAAGGACAGTGGGGATCTCAGCGGGCGGTCTTAGTTTGAGGGCACTGCCTCCTCAGTACCACAGGGCAGGCTAGGTGTCCATGGAAAGGGCGGCTCCTGGAGGCAGGTAGTTCTATCAGAGCAGGCCTGGTCCCCCTTCAGCCATCTGTTCCATCATTCTCCATGGGACTTCTTGCTCTTGCGTTACATACAGTGTGCCGAGAACTTGTCACCAGACGCTGACTGATGTGGGTGTCATGTTCTGAGAGCTCCAGAACTGGGGGCTCAATTAGCTTCTTTTTTAAAAGTAAAGTATTTTGCCTCTGGTATTTTGCTGTGGAGATGGGATGAACAAGGATTTCCCTAAACCCGTGGTTTTTTGCTTGGCCCACACGGCCCTCACAAGGTTCTTCTCTAGGAGGATCTCAGCCATGTCATCTTGCTGTGAGATTTGTAAAGGAAGAAGTGTTGAAGGGAGAACCCAAAGGATCATGGTAAGTGGAGCACTCGCTTGCCTTTCTGCTGTCCAGGGCCCCCTGGGCCATCAGCCCTTGCTTCTAGGTAGACCTTCCAGCTCCTGAAGCTTCTGTCTTCTTCGATATTCTTCGTGCGACATGATTCCAAATACCATATGTGTGCTTATCTATAGTCCATAGGTAAAGCAAAGTGATCATGGGTCACTATTAAATAACATAATGATTTTTAGAAATTCAAATTTATATCAAATATATGGGCATGGTTCCATTTCTGTCTACTCCACTCCAATTTACTAAACACAGAAAGACCCTCCATTTTTACGCCCCCAACACCAGCTCACACACACACACATGTGAACCTTTGGCATTGTGAATGAATTCCCGAGTTCTAAGGCACAGGGCTCAAGTCAAGAAGGTTCTGCGTTAAGCATTCATGGCCTGGAGACGGCTCTACTGTGCGCAGCATGGTGCGGGTGCATGGGAGCCCTTAGGGACCCTCCTAGGAAACAAGATGTCAACTCCCTTTGCTCAGTTACCTTCCATTTGGCCCCAAATTGATCCAGGTGTTCATTACGGCTGGGGACACAAAGATAATCAGGATTGAGTCTTTGCATTTGCAGAGGACACACTTGAGGAGAAAAACTGTTGCCCGCCAACTTTTAATCAACAGCCAGTTCTCCGCTTGGGACTCTGGCATTTTTACTGACAGCCAACCTTACTTCCTCTGCCCATCTTTTAAACTCTGCTGTCCTGCCGGGTCCTCCCGATCTTCTTTCCTAGCCAGGCTCGTGACACAGCAGTGCTCTGTCTTCCATTGTGATCTATGTGCAGGGTGTGTGACAGGCCCCTGGCACTGTCCTCTTGGAAGGCTGATCTGGCTGTCCACAGAGCGGGCTAGCTCACGGAGACGGGCTGTCCTAAGAGTGCCCGGCCCGGATGTTTCCTCTGTCACCATGTGAGCTCTCGCCTCTCTACCCTCACCCTCACTCTTTACATCCCGTTCTCCACACTCACACTTTGCACCATGAATACCATGATTCTGTCGATGTCTGGAGGGCGTGGAAACCAAGACTGAAACCCGTGTTTCCTTGGGGCCCGCAGCCTCTTCCCTTCAAAGCTGTGATCCTGTCCCCAACGCTCGCTGTGGTCTGGCTGTGGCCTGTCGCCTGAGGCTCCCATGTTGGAGGCTTGGTTCCTCGGTGGGCAGTCCTGTGGGGCAGTGGGCTCAGTGTTGGGTCCTTAGGCCAGTGGGGACACTGCTTTCTCAAGGAGGAAGTGTGGGACTTAGGCAACAGGCAAGTTCCTGCGGGAGTGGGATCTTATGAAAGGGCGAGCCTGGCCATGCCCTGTTGCCCGCTGCCCTGCCTCCTCAGACCGTCTTTCCTCCATCTCACCTCTGCTTTTGCCCTTCCCGGTGTGATGGCACCATGTGACACAGGCAAGGGAGCCCTCCCTGGAGGCTGAATCGCTGCAGCCGTCTGGTCTTACATGTTCAGTCCCCAGTCTCCAGGCTAATTAAACATCCTCCATATAAAGAACCTGCCCAAGGGTATTTTATTATAGCAATGGCAAATGATGAATGAACCACGCCCGATCTAAGCTTACCATGGAAAGGTGCCACGGAAGTACAAGGATCCAGCCAACCTCCTGCCCCGGGTCAGGAATGTTTGTCAGTCACCACTCAGCAGGCCCTGCAGACTAGGAGTTCTGTTTTCTTATTTTTCCTTTTCTATATTTAGCACAGGGTCTATAGAGTCGAGAGGGTCTCATTACATAGATCAGACTCACAGTGGCTGTCCCGTTTTCAGCCTCCAAGCAGTGGGATCACAAGTGCGTGCCACCAGGCCCAATCTCACTTGCCATCTCAGCATGCCCTGCAAGCAGAGCCAGCATGGCACTCTGGAGATCAAACCCTGGCCACTGCACTCTGCCTAAGCAGGCGCTTTAGTCCACCCAGCTATCCAGCCAGCCTGAGACTAGTTCTTAATGCCCTCTGTCTGGCCAGTGCCTTTCCCCTCTGTCAACATTACCTTAGTGGAGATCTCTACCAAACCTCATAGACATGAACGTGCCTGCCAGGTTTTCTCTTCCAACTCACTATGTGTCATGGTCTGAGAGGTATTTACGAGTCACCATCTGAAGGGAACGTGAAGGTCACTGGCCTACGGCCTCACAGAGGTCTCCTGGAGCCTGGGGCCCGACTCAGCTTTGTCTTGCAGACTTGCCCTGTGGCAGGAAGCCTGCTGGGCGCTCGCCCCAGGCCCCACCTCTGCCGCCTCTCCCAAAGCCCTCTGTGTGAACCCTTCCCTTCTCTCCTGCCTAATTTCCAGCCCCACGTGGAGTCCCAGCCTAGCTACCCAGCGGCCTTTCCATTGCTTGCTCTTCCCTGGGGTTCACTTTTAGCCTATTCTTCATGGGTTTACATTACAGCCTCACAGCAAGGCGTGAAGGCAGGCAGAGAACCGGCCAATAAGGGGACAAAGGTGATCATCCTGGACTCTGTGTTCTGAATTTTCCCAAGCTGCTGCTGTCAGCTTAGAATCCCATGGTGCTGTGAGTGGACAGTCCCCAGCCCCTCTGTCCTTACTTCAGGATGTGGTTCCAGTGGGGTGGGGAGGAGGCTCTCTCCTGGGTGTCTGTAGCTACCCAAGAAACAGTGAATGTGGCCCTGCTCCCACCTACTTGTCATCCCGTCCGTCCCCCTCCCGTCTCCACCAGGGAAGGCATGGCCTTGCAGGGACAGGGGAATCCTTGGCTGGGAATTGGGCAGCCCTTGCTGCTGCACCTTGATGAGGTCACTTGGTGCGCATGAGCACAGCTCCCAAATCTGTCCCGTGACTGAGCTCAGGAGGCCACCGCGTGTGGCGAGATTGTCTGCGCTTGGCCTCCAGTGCTGGCAGTAAGGATACACCAGGTCCTCGAGCACGCAGTCTGAATCGTTTGTATTTTTATAACATTGAGATTTTGCCCACCAATTTGCAGCTCTGCTTGATGAGGACCCCAACAGGTTTTGATGATGGAACAGGAGCTGGGGTGGCCTTGAACAGGACCTTTCCTCGGGCGCTGGGCAGGTGCCAATGTGTAGACTCTGGCCAGGGACGCTGCCGCTGGCGCAGAACTGAGTCCGGGTTTCTTCCACGGCTGGGCCGAGCCTCGAGGCCTGAGGAAGGCTTTGTGGGGCAGAGGCGGTGTCAGCCCCGCTCTCTGCTCTGCTCTGTGTCTGAGACAACACCCAAGTCTTCCGAAATGTTCTCTGCTAATACAAGTTGTCCCTTCTATTGATTATTGATCTTCAGTAAGTTAGCTTTCTGTACCTCAATGCTCTTCTTTGAAATGAAAGAATGTAGGGCTGGCTCGCTAGCCCAGGAGACTAAAGCGCCTGTTTAGGCAGAGCGCAGTATTCTGGGTTCGATCCGCTGGGCGCCGTGCCAGCCCTGCCCTTGGGGTGTGCTGAGACAGTGACTGAGACGGTGTGGTGATGCGTGCCTCTAATCCCAGCTCTTGGGAGGCTGAAAACAGGAGAATCACTATGAATCCTATGGAGTGGACCCTGTAGACCCTGTCTTAAATACAGAAAGAAAAAAAAAAGAGAGAAAGAAAGAATGTAGTAGTTAGCTTCTTTATTTCTTAGTACTGGAAATAAGGGGTGACCAAGACAGCGATGACTGTGTAAGAACGAATCACTTGCATGCACCCGGAGTGCATCCCGCACCTCTGACCCCCAGCCGGTACCATCGGCTTCAGTGGGCTCTGACTCCCAGAAGGGTTTTCAGGTCTTGGAGCAGATAACCTGGCCTAGCAGCCTAGCTGCTGTGGGCAGTGAGTGACCTGAGTGGAAGGTGCACTGGTTTCTGCACCTCTCTCCTGGTTCCCCCTGCTCAGCACAGGATGCAGACCACCTCCAAGGCCCACTGCTTGAACTGGTCCCTTTGCACCTCTGTGCAACCAGACTGGAAGCTCCTTGCTAAGCCAGCTGCATGGGACATGACGGCCCCCTTTCTCCTTAGCTGCTCCCTAGCATGATGCTCCAGCCAGTGTGAGCCTCGCCTTGCAGGCCTCCACGTCCTACTCGGTCCTGCTGCGCTGCGCTCGGGCATCTCCAGGCAGAGGCCACCAGCGCTGCATCTCACTCTTCCCCCATCCAGGCATCCTCAGCCCTTGATCCGGCCACACCAGCTCCTGTGACATCACGACTGAGGTGCTCAGGGGTCACTTTCCACAGCCTTGCCCTTGCCCTTTTTCGGCAGGACGTAACGTACAGCTCTAATCCAGCGTCCCCTAATCCGGATGCCACCTACAGCTGGAATGATGACTGTAAGTGGCTAACAATAAATAAAGCGAGATAAGAGTTTGGTTTGCTTCTTATACTGAGTCCCAACTACTTAAATACACTTTCACAAAACATGAAATATTAACTGGATTTTTTTCTACTCAAAGCTATAAAATTCACTTTATTTTAGTACAAGAAGGACTTGCTCTGGGCAGGGCTGTGTGCCCGGTAATGTGACAAATGTAGCAGCAAAGGCCACTGTCCCTGAAGCTGGAGGGTTGGCAGCAATCCTCATGACCCCACGGAAGACAATGAGGGTCATGTATGCTTAAAGCCAAAGTACCACAAGAGCTGAGCGAGGCGGGTGCAGTTATTAGTCTAGAATGCTCTGCCTTGCTAGCAAAAATTATCACGATGAAGACGCAATGCAGCTAGCAATGCATGCTTGCAGAGCATGGGGTGCTCATAGTCCTGGAGGAGCCCAGGCCTCAGGAAGCATGGTACACCCTCGTGAAGGCAGAAGCAGAAGGGACACAGGCAGACCAAGGCAGGGATGGCAGGAGAGAACCAGCCACAGGATGGGAACGGAGGCCTATTGCCATGCGTGGAGCACAGCCGGGGCTGCTGGGGCTGCAGTGACCAGTAGGAGGCCACAGGCACAGGAGGAAGCGGGGCTCAGGGGTGCAAGCAGCCCTCCAGGGCCACTGCAGCTCCGCTCTGTCTTTGGAGTGGGGTTGTCCCATGGCTGCTATACAAGCAAGCTTATTGCCCACTCCTCCTGACATAGAACACGACCCCCTGAAGACCACGACTATCCCACCCAGCTATGTCTCCAGCCACCACAAGCATTTGAGCTGTTGAAGGAAAAGCTGCAATATGGCAGCCATGTCATCATGGTGCTTGTGTATCTGGAAACGCCATGCTTAGAACTCAAATGTTCCTCAGGCCCAGCTGAGTGAGGGTGGGGCATTTTGTCTGGGTTCCTTGTCAGGCCTTATCTCCAAGGACAGCATCCCTGCGGTCACCCTAACATTCCATTCCCCTACCATGTACCCTTTTTAAGTCTTCCACAAAGCAAAATCTCCCACTGCGCTTCTCTCTAAAACAGATGCACTTGGCAGAGCTGTTGGTTGAATTTCAAGAAGCGGACGTGGAGGGTGAGGGGTCAGGAAGGAGGTCCCTTTCTTCTGGGAGCAGTGTCACAGAGGTGGGTTGTCAGGGAGCCCCGAGCTCTGAAGTTGCAGGCTCTGAATGAAAGGAGCACTCAGCTAACAAAACAGAGGGCCGCGGAGGACGCTTCTCCGCGCGGGCCAAATCCCTTCTTTCTTTCCGTCCTTTCTGTCCCAATGCCAGCTGCCCCCTCGTTCCGTGTTCCTCCGCTGCGCAGAACAAAACCTCCCTCCGAGTATCTGTTTTTCTTTTCTTCCCCAGAGTAGGTCTCATTACTGGTGATTAGCAGATGATTAAAACCAATTCAGCTTCCCCAGTAGATATTTTCTCCCTGTTTGCGCCTAAGTCGCCAGCCTTCCATGAACGTGCTCCTAAGCTTATTAAGGGGCTCAGTGGATTAACTGCCTCCAAGCTTCATGGCTCCCACATTGTGATGCCAGAGTGACACGGAGCCATTTGCCGAGCACAGACAGGACTGCTGGGACCAAACTATCTAAATCACAATTTTATTTTTCGTGGAAAGCCAGATCAAAGAAAGCCCAACCAATGATCTTTCCAAAAACCAAACGTTTGGACAAGTCAGAAGGTATTTTTAGATTCCATGGCAGGAAAAAAAGTGAAACCAGTAAGAAGGGGCACTGCTGTGCCTTGTGGGGTGTGTGTGTGTGCGCACACGTGCATGCGCACGCTCGCGTGCGCGTCTTGCACAACTTCAGAATCACACAGTTTATTTGCATTCACAGCCATGTGTGGAGATACAGGGCCTTGTTAAGCCTCTGAATTTCCTTGGACATCTACTTGGTATGTGTTTGTACAAGTTGCACATGGACAAATACCTGTTTTATTGGAGCTCAAAAAAATCGTCAGCTCAGAGTATAACAGGCCAGGAGTTAAGGTACTATTTTAAAGAGCATCCGATTCTCCAAAATTGTGTCATTGGGATGGGCCCTCAGCTGATGTAAAAGAATTCCAAACAACTAGTGTCACTTCTGTTTTAGAACTGTACCACCCTGCCTAAAAGCTTCCCAAGAGTGAGGGGATCTTGTATAAAAGTAAAAAACGGTCACAGTAAGCCTAGAGATATAGTTATTAGCTACTATCATAGGAGGTTAGAAATCAAAATAGGAATGCTGTTTATGGAAGTGGCAGCTCTGGGGACTATTTTGTTTAAAATACCACGTTTGTGGACCATGAGATTGCTTTATGATTACAAATAGACTCATGCTCTAAATCTCTAGGTTTTCCCCATTTCTGTTTTTCCATCTCTTCCATGCAGCTTAACTTTGACAGTGTTGGAGCTTAAAATCTGGTTGCGACTCTAAATAGCAACCGAGTTTGTAGAACATTTTTTTTTTTGACGTTTCCTTACTTATATTTTAAAAGAAATAATTACAGTGGGTCATGGTAGATTAGTTTAATGACTGATATCTCACATGCATCATATTTTTATGAATTATATAAAACTTTGACAAACTGTCTAGTATTTTGATAAAACAAGAAATTTCACATTTGTGTGGCTTCAATATTAAAAATTTGAAGTCTGTATCTTTTTATTTATTTATTTATTTATTTATTTATTTACTTTGAACAAGAAATAACAATGTGACAGTTTCAAGACACATTAGTAGTACATTCCCAATAATTGATACAATACATATTGACCTCGCAGTAGTTTTTAAGAGCACAGGATGCAGACATGATAATTTTTCTCACCATAACATCTTAGCCCATCTCCCACTGCCAGGGAAAGTGGGAAACGTGGATAGTCAGGCGTGTCCATCTCCCCAGGGATGGAGTAAGGCTGCAGGTGAGGAAGAGGAAGGAAAATCTAAGCCAAGTGGATAAGTCGGCCAGAAAGAGCAAACCAGCAGTGCCAGGAAACAAAGGCAAAGCAATGGAAACCAGTGAGGAAGCAGCCGGCACTCTCTGTCACCCAGTCATATTGATGACAGTCATATGTCATTGAATCTCAACCTTTAACACCTAAAAGAAAATGACGGAGAAGGAATTCGTATGGTTCCATTTTCCCAGGATGAAAACATTTTCCAGGAAGCTCCGTGCCCATGCTTGTCCTCACTGAACCAGCAATCACCAGAAGATCCCATGTCCTGCTCCTCAACGACGGGCTCCACACGAAAGCAGTGTGGGTGAGTGAGTGAGAGCGCGGGTGGCTGACAGCAGCAGACACGGGGGAAGAGCTCTGAGCAGGATCCACCACAGCGAGGCGAGGGGCTTAAAAATAAACTCGTAAGAGAACAACGGGTAAGCAAGGACCACGTCGGAGTGCCTGAGTGCGTGGGGGAGTTTGCTTCAGAAACACTGCAGCACACATGTAAGGCGCAGGATGCGAGAACATACTGCAGATGATCGGCGAAGGAAAATGGGATTGAGAAGGATAATTTTTGCGAGGAAGGGGTTTGCCGGCTCTGGGAGGTCTCAATGTCAGGACTGAGGTGGCTCGAGACAGGCAGAGTCAGGCTCAGCGGACCGATCCAAGGAAGCCCCTCCGTTCAGGGGAAGGTGGTCTCCTTTCACCCTAGCCAGCTCTGTGGAGCACAAGGCCCGGGTGTCATTTTGAACCAAAGTGTTTCCGCTCATGAACTAAACCTCAGAAAAAGAGCAGCACTGTTTTTCTTCTGCAGCCCCTAAAACAGCTCTGGAGGACCTGCAGCTGCAATGCGGGACGCTGCTGACTCTCCAGCGTTCAAAGAGGATTTCCCTCTCCCAGAGGCCAGCGGTCCCTTGGCCTTCTTCATCCTCTTCCCTGCTTTTTCCTTTCTGAGCTGCAGGGGAGTCAGACAACAGGCACGTGTTAGCACGTGTCAGGCAAGACCGCGCTGTCACCAATACTCACGGACGGCCTGGAGAAGACTGTGGGCTCCCATGGCTGCCAGACCCAGGAGTAACTTGCCTTGTGTAGGTTGAGTTGAATCTATTTTTTAATGGAAAATGTTCGAGCTCAGAGGTATTTTAGATTTTAAGCATATTTGGGCTTTTGGAACACTGGCATGTACATAATGAGATATCTTGAGGCTGGGACCCCAATCTAAGCCCGAATTGATTACTGTGTCATGTGTGGCTCTAACACAGAGCTGGAGGGCGATTCCATGGCATCTTCCCCGTTCTTGCTTTGACTGCCATGCCCAGGAGCCAGTAGGGCATTTTCTACTTGTGTTTCATCATAGCTCAAAAAGTCTCAGATTTTCGAGTTAAGTTTTTGGATTAGGGATGCGGGAGCTCTGTGTCGTGGAGGGGCAAACTTAACCTCTTTGAATTTTAACTGTCACCTCTGGTATGGGAAAAATACCAGTGATTAGTCATGCACTGAGGGTCGCAAGTGCTGGAAAGGACTCCATGTAGCAGCTGGCATGGAGTCAGAGCATAGTGCATGTCCCTCGTGTCCTCAGTGGTGGGGTCAAGAGACTGGGAGTGCGTCACGTGCTTTCTGATGTCATGGTTTGTAGCGGATGTGTCCCCAAAGCGGCTCGCAGGCTGTGCTGTTTAGGGTGGTTGGGCCATGGGGTGTGATACACATGGATGGACCAGCCCGATGATGTGCTTGTAGCTGAACTTGGTGTCTGGAGCTGAAGTCTGGTTAGAGGGGGTGGCCTCTGGGGGCGTGGCCTGCAATGGCCTGCTTCCTCCTCCTCCTCCTCTCCTGTCTTTCTGCTTCCCATCCACCATGCCATGGATTTCCTCTTCTACCTGGCCTCCCCCATGCTCCCTGCCTTGGAGCCAGATGAAGACAGATGGAAACCTCTACAAGTTGTGAGTCAAAATACTCCTCCCTTCCCTAGAGTTGTGGCTATGTGGGATTGGGTCTCAGTGCTGAGCAAGAAACTAAACCAGGTAGCACGGGAGTTATTTGGGCCTCATACGGTCCTTCTAAGTTATCTGTGAGAGAGTAGCTACTTCTGATGACCACGAGTCTTGCTGTAGAAGGCTGGGCCTGGGGTAAGCAGAAGGATAAGGGTGCAGAGGACAGGGTAGAGGTGGCGATTGGGAACCATCGATGGCAGCTCTGCAAAGCGACGAGCAAGGGGTGGAGACATCAAATCAGGAGGATCAAGACTGTGTAAGAGCTGGGGCTTGAGGAAGGACCTGAGGAGTGCAGAAGCCAGAGTCAGTGGTCCACCCCTGCTCCCCAAGTGGAGGATTCTTCCCAGACAGCAGCTCCAGGAACATCTCAAGCAAGACCCTGTAGGGCTCTCAGGTGTGCCTGGGTGTAGGAGGGAGGGTTATTATTATTATGATGATGATGCTACTTGAAACCACTAAAGCTCTTGCAGAAACTCCATGGCTCTGTTAGCCAACTGGGGATTTCAGGCCTTCACTTATAGACACAACTGTGAGAGAAACCAGGAGAGGACCACCCAGAGGTGTGCACCTGTGCACAGGCTTTGTCTGTGAGGACATCACTGGAGATGGAGTCCTTGAAAAGGCAGATGACGAAGAGCTGTAAAGAAAGAGAAGGGTGGGAAAGGGCCCCGTGCCTCCTTGCCCTGCTCACGGAGGGGAGCCAGCCCTGGTGGAGCCCAGGCCACAAGCAGGGGCAGCCACTGGCCTAGGGACAGGTCAAGGGCACAGGCTGGGAGCTGGGATGGCAGGCAGTAGGGAAGGGAGGCGAAAGGGACATAATGGCCAAGACAAAGGCAGTGTGGGGACAGAGCCAAGGGGAACCTTGGAACCATCTACACGTGAGGAGGAAGGGTCACAAAGAGCAGGTGTTGTGGCTGCCTTCCCCCCTCCCACCTTTCCAGCGAGTCAGCTGCCCCAGCTCCCAGGGCTTGAAGAACCTGTAGCTGGGTGACTAATGTTCCACATGACATGGCTTAGTGCATGGAGAGGCACATGGGGCTGCAGGTGTGGGTACCACGGAGGGTAGACCTGCAGGGTAGACATGGGGGTGCGGTGGGGACCCTCTGTTGTGGATCCCAGAGCAATGAGCACAGTGTGGAGGATAACAGGGCTTGAAAAAGGGGTGCCCTCTGCATGTGGCTGGCCAGAGATGGGGGAGCATGGCAGGAAGGTGAGAAGTATTGCACCTATAGTTGTTTCTTAGTGTATTTAGGACAGGGTCTACAGGGTCTCACTACACTCATAGTGATCCTTCCCTGCTTTCCAGGCCCCCAAGCACTGGGATGACAGGTGTGTGCCACCACGCCCACTCTCAGTGACACTCTCAGTGTGCCCTGGGAGCATGGCCAGCATGACACACCAGGGATCGAAGCCCTGCCCTGTGTCTGTTAAGCAGGCACTGCTAGCTTTAAATTGATGGAGAATTTAGACAATGCCTGTGGCTACTCACTAGAATGCCCTAATCAGACCAGGTAGCTGAAGGGTCACTAAGCCCTCGCTCGCATGGCGTTCTCTCTCTCTCTCTCTCTCTCTCTCTCTCTCTCTCTCTCTCTCTCTCCCTCCCTCCTTCCCTCCCTCCCTCTTTCCTTCTCTCCTTCTTTCTCTTTCCCTTTATCCTATCTCTTTTTCTTCTATTACCTGTGTCTGTTCTGTCTGTCTGTCCTATTGATCTATCATCTATTCTATCTATCTATCTATCTATCTATCTATCTATCTATCTATCTATAATATGTATCTGTCTCTATAGTTAATCAGGCTTG